>JALIGW010000002.1:130922806-131107806 GCA_023053685.1 Diadophis punctatus similis
TGGGAAAGGAAGCAGAGAGAAAAGTTAAAAAGAAAATAAATGGGGATTCAGTAAAATATGTTTCAAAGTTAGACCATGCATGACAAAAGCTCTTTAAACATTCTGGATATATTGTTTTGTGTAATGTGTCTTTCTCTTTCTAAGTAGTTTACCAGTCTATCTGTGGTCAATGACAACACAGCTGCATTTAAAATGATAAATATTTTTAAATAGACATATAAATCTTTTTAGACCTATAGCCTATTTCTCACCCCCCCCCCCCTCAGCAAATGGATCATGGGTAGTAGAATTTTGCAGTTCCTCAGAGAACCAGTAATATTAGTCTGGCCCTGTTCTTACAAATATTGACATTTAAATGTAGTTATTTAACTTTAGAAACAAGTATACTATTTCTATTGATTTAACTTGCAGGTGTCATGTTCCGGCGTTTAGCAGTCAAGAAATGCAGACAACAAAGTTAATTGGGCAGTTTTTATCTTGCAAGCTGGAAACCCAGCACAGAGTGACAAACAATGAAGAAAACAAAGTCAGTCCTACTGTGGTTTCACCCTCCACCCCTTAAATGCTCTCTAGTACCCCTCCCATGCAGTTCCACCCCCTGCCCCTGCCCCATATACTTCCCACCCCTCACGCGCTGCCAATTTGCCCCGCGTTTTTGCAGCCTCAGAGCTTCTCATCCGGCACGCCATGCTCGTTTCTGGCATGCCAGGCTCCCTGCGCCTGCATGCACTCCGCCACCCATCTGGTCTGCTGCACATCAGCTTTTATGAAGCTCGCACCTCAGCTAGACTTCTGAGGGCTCAGTAAATGCAGCAGACTTCTTGGAGAAGTGCCTGCCCTCCCCACAGCCCGGCAGGGAGCCTGTGGCATGTACACCCTCTGCACGGCTCAGCTGTGTGGCATGAGGGCGTTTGGCGGGCATTCGATGGGTGTGGTCTTCGGACGTTGATGCACATCCCATCTGCCAGCTCTCCTTCCCTGCCCGAATGGCAGCCCTGGCACAGCTGGCAACCCAGGGGCTAACCACAGGTACTGTACACACACACATACATATACACAATGTCTGGGCAATTTTATATTTTTTGGGAATGGATCCAACTGTTGGTCGATATCATAGCCTAAGTAATCAGGTGGAATCCAAATGATGCCAATGGAGTCCAAATCTTCATAAATTGATGTATACATTTATGCTGATTTATAGCCATAATAAAGGATGGATGGATGGATGTGCACATAGAAGATGAAGAAGTGAAACATCTGGCTTTTTGAATCATCAGTCTATATTTTATTTTTATTTATTAATTTTGTCAAGCATGTATAAGGTAACAGATAGAAATATAAACATGATTATGAGTACAGGAAATGAATATGAATAAATGGGGGACAGTAGGACAGGGATGATAGGCACGTTGGTGCGCTTATGCACACCCCTTACAGACCTCTTAGGAATAGGGTGAGGTCAACAGTAGACAGTCTAAGGTTAAAGTTATGGGGGTTTGGAGATGAAACCACAGAGTCAGGTAGTGCATTCCAGGCATTGACCACTCTCTTGCTGAAGTCGTATTTTCTACAATTGAGTTTGGAGCGGTTTACCTTAAGTTTGTATCTATTGTGTGCTCGTGTATTGTTGCAGTTGAAGCTGAAGTAGTCATTGACAGGTAGGACATTGTAGCAGATAATTTTGTGTATTACGTTTAGGTCAGATCAAAGGTGACGTAGCTCTAAGTTATCTAAGCCCAAAATTTCAAGTCTGGTGGCATAAGGTATTCTGTTGTGAGCAGAGGAGTGGAGGACTCTTCACGTGAAATATCTCTGGACTCGCTCAATTGTATTAATGTCTGATATGCAACACGGGTTCCAGGCAGATGAGCTGTATTCGAGAATTGGTCTAGCAAATGTTTTGTATGCTCTAGTTAGCAGTACAGTATTACCAGAGAAGAAGCTACACAAGATTAGGTTAACAATTCTTAATGCCTTTTTGGCAATGTTGTTACAGTAAGCTCTGGCACTTAGATCGTTAGCGATGAATACTCCAAGGTCCTTGACAGAGTGAAAGTCGTCTACGAGGTCGTATCCGCCCAGATTGTATTTTGTGTTCTGATTTTTTTTTACCAATCTGTAAGACAGAGCATTTGTTGGTTGAGATTTGGAGTTGCCAATTGTTTGACCATTCTGACACATAGTCAAGGTCTTTTCGTAGGACAGCAGCATTGTCGGTGGTGTTGAATAGTTTTACATCATCAGTGAAGAGAACGCAGTTGCTTATAATATGATCGCAAAGGTCATTTAAGTAAAGTATAAAGAGTGTGGGTTGTAAAACGCTGCCTTGGGGGATACCACTGTTAACAGGTGCAGGGTTTGATAGGGTGCTCCTTATTTTGACTATTTGTTGCCTGTTTGACAGGAACGCAGCTATCCACTTATGCGGGGATCCGGTAATGCCATAAGATTTTAGTTTTAGAAGTAGTTTGTCGTGTACCACTGAATCAAAGGCTTTACAGAAGTCTATGTAAATTGCATCTATTGCTTTGCCCTGGTCGAGTTGTGTAATCCATATGTTTTTGCATTGTAGGAGTTGCAGATTACAGGATAACTTTTTTCTGAAACCAAATTGTTTGTCTCTAAGTGGAGGGTAATGGATTGGTTTATGATTGATTCCATGACTTTGCAGGTGATGCAACATAAAGAGATTGGTATGTAATTTTCAACTAGGCTGGGGTCACCCTTTTTGAAGTTAGCATTAGTGACCATAGGGTAAGGAGCTGGTCCTGAAGGATTTTTCATAGATTATGCTTAGAGGTTCAGCTATCGCAGTGGAAAGCTTTTTTAAGAAGAATGCACATAGTCCATCAGGTCCAATAGATAGAGATGGTTTTAGGCTGCGTAGTGCTTTTTCAACATTTTCTTCTGTAAAATCAATATGTAGGAGATCATTGCAATTAGTTGTGGTACGACTAGGAAATGTGGGGCATGAGCCATTGCTATTTAAAAAGACTGAACCGAAGAATGTGTTAAAGAGGTTGGCTTTAAAGTCTTCATCATTACAGTCTTTACCGTTAGGTCCTTTTAGGGGTGGGATGGATCTCGAGTCTTTAAGTTTGTTATTTAGAAAATTATAGAAGGCGCAGGTGGATTTCATGCGTAGAAGGTTTTCCTCTTGTTTGCTGTGGTAATTGGTGCATTCTGTCTTTATCTGGCGGCATAAGGTTTTGTAGCGTCTTTTAAAGTTAGCTACGTAACCAGTTTTGTTTTTTCACCAAAGAGATTATTTTTATTGAAGCTTCCTTATTGTTATGGGTAATTTTTTTTTTTTGGGTGGTTATTAATGGTACATATAGTTTAATGAGTCTTTTGACTTTGAGCAAAAAAGTGTTATAATGGTCTTTGGCACTATTACAACCAGTGAATTTGCCAATCAAGAGGAGAGCTCAGTATCTATGAGATCATAGTTGGCTTTTTAAAAGTTATAATTGGGGATCCCAACATTGTGATAATCTTTGTAAGGACATATATTGAGACAAAAGTCAATCATGCTGTGGTCACTGTTGGAAAAGGGTTCTTTTATTTGTAGACCATAAATTGAGTTTGAACTGTTGCAGAAGATGAGATCAAGACAGTTGTTGAGTCTAGTATTGTTAGTTACTAGTTGATCCAGTCCCAGATTAGTAACAGCATTGTACAGGGTTGTATGTATGGGTTCAGTTGTACATTCGTTTAGGGTCCAATTGATAAGAGGTAGATTGAGGTCTCCAAGAAAGATAAGAGGGTGCGGGCAGGAGGCTGCCCACGTTAGTAGTGAAGTTAGCTTGTTCGCATGTTAGAGGTCGTAATCAGGGGCTCTGTAACATAGAAAGAAGTGAAATGTGGTATTGAAGGACAGCTCGCAGACGATGGTCTCAGGAAGAGCGAGTTACTGTGTAACTTTAATATATTTTTAGATTTTATAGAAGATAGCTCTCCGCCCATATAGGACAGGCCTGACAGGAACAAACCAAGCCAGACGCAAATTGTTGTAACACTCAGGATTTATTCCCATTCACAAGCCATCAGAATGCGGCAGGATAGTGATCAAGCTATGCAAAGTCAGCGCTGGGAGCCTCCGCCTACCAGCATTGTTTTAAACTACCAGCCCCACCCCCCAATCACTCAGGTGCCATGCCCCAACTGCCCCGTTTCCATGCACTAATCACCTAGGTGCCATGCCTGCCAGTAGCCAGTATCCGGTCCCAGCCCGCTCCTAATGTAGCCTCCAAAGCGCCCAGCATCAGCTGTACAGTACTGGCAGTTCTTTGAAGCATCATGGCTTGATGACATCAGAGGAGTGCCCGTTTTACTCGGAGCCATTCCGGTTGCTGCTTCTCTCCCATCATCCCCAGTTATGGTGAGCCCGGACTCTACCAGGGGTCCACCTGCAAAACAGGAAACAGAGGTGTTACTAACTGCTGTTTGACAGGCATCAATCCCCCCTGGTTTGTTGGGATACCGTCTGTGAAACTGCCGTAACAACTTGGCCACCCTGACATCCCTTTCCAGTACCCAGGACACCACGGTGTCTGGGAATCCCTTCCATCACACTAGATACTGGAGCTTACCCCTGTGCCATCATGAATCCATGACCCCATCTATTTCATAATAACCTGCACCTATGGGTCCAGGCGGTTCCAGTAGGAGCCTGATGTTGGATGCATCTACCAGTTTCAGCAGGCTGCTGTGGAACACCAGATGCACCCAGCCTAATAAGGGCGGGAGCTTCAGTTCCACAGTCACAGGATTGATGACATGAATGATCGGGAATGGACCTAGATATTTTGGGCCTAGCTTCTTACAAGGTACCCGAAGTTCGAGGTATTTGGTTGATAGGTACACTTGGTCCCCTACCTTAAAGGTTTGTGTTCCGCTCTCTTCTTGTCGGCTTGTACCTTATAGGTGTTAGTTGCTTTCTGCAAAGATTTTTTCACTGCCCCCCATATTTCTGGTATCAAATCCGCCCATTCTTTTGGGGTTCTCTGGACCTGGGGGTCATAGGTCAACTCAGGAATGGCCACAAACTCTAGTCTGTGTACTACTCGGAAGGGTGTGAACCCAGTACTACTATGTACCATGTTATTATTATGATGCCACTTCTGTGAATGGAAGGAGCCCCGCCCAGTCCTTTTGCTGATAGGAGACGTAGCATCTCAGATAGTGTTCCACCATGGCATTCGCTCTCTCAAAAGCCCCATTGGTACTGGGGTGAAATGCTGAGCTCAGGCCCTGTGTAGAGCCTATCAAGTGGACAAAGTCACACCAAAACTTGGCGATGAACTGCACACCCCTATCTGAGATGATACGTGTTGGTATTCCATGAAGACGGTAGATGTGGCTAATGAGCAATTTAGCCAACCGCTGTGCCGATGGTATCCCAACACATGGGATGAAGTGGTCTTGCTTTGAGAACAAGTCTATGACCATGTGCCCATTGCTCTCTGGTAGATCTACTATGAAGTCCATGGAGATCTCCTTCCTTTTTTTTTTTAATAGTTTTATTAAATTATTTTAAAATATACAAAAAGACATAATACAGAAAAGAAAAAAAACACACAAAAAACAGCCTACAGAAAGAAAAAATGTACATATACATATGTATATAAGTGTCTATATACAGATCCGACTTATATGTCACTATATATTTTCATAGTTAATGTGGTCTAAATATATATATACATAAAAAAGAAAAAAAACATACATCAACATACATAAGAAAAGAAAAGAAAAAAAAATAAAAAGTTATGTATATTTATTACAGCTTTTGCGTATCGTTATCATTTTGGTATCTAGTTTGTTACATTCCTAGCTTATCATCAGTCTTTCTTAATTTGATTATCATCACCCTTGAAGTATTCAATTTATTTATTTCGTTTGTTTATTTTCCATCCATTTATACCAGTTATCCCAAATTTTGTAATATTCTGAGTCTTCTTTATCCTGTAGTTTCATTGTTAATCTACACATTTCTGCACAGTCTAATATCTTAGTTATTAACATTGTATTGGTGGGTATTAATCGGTTTTCCAGTGTTGTGCGTATTAAATCCTAGCTGCTGTGATTATGTGAAGTGTAAGATATTGGGCCAGTTTATCTATTTTTGTTTTCATTATTCCTAATAAAAAGATTTCCGGTTTAAGTTCTATAGTTTGCTTTGTTATCTCCTCTATCCAACTTTGTATTCTTTTCCAGTATTTCTTAATTTCTGAGCATGTCCACCACATGTGATAATATGTTCCATACTCCTGCTTGCACTTCCAACACTTAGGTGACAAATGTGGGAACATTTTTGCCAATCTTGCCGGGGGTAGGTGCCACCTGTAAAACATTTTGTACGGATTTTCTTTGTAGGATGTGGCCATTGTCATTTTATAATTTTGATTCCATATTTGATCCCATAAATCCAGTTCAATATTGTAGCCAAAATTTTGTGCCCATGTTATCATCACCTCTTGGCGATCTCCTTCCATGGACGGACGGGATCAGCCACAGACTGTAGTAGACCCAGCAGTTTTCTGGGCCGCGCTTTTCTCGCCGCACAGGATACTTGTCCTGTGCCAATGTTGCCAGCATATCCTTCATCAGAGGCAGGGGATAGAGATGCTCCACACAAACTGCATTCAGACCCCTGAAGTCAACGCACAAGCGTAAAGACCCATTTTTCTTTTTGCAGAACAGGATAGGCAGTGCCACCCATGACTGACTTGGTCGGATGAACCCTCGAGCTAGGTTTTATCAATATACCGTATTTTTCGGAGTATAAGATGCACCTTTTTACCCTCAAAAAGAGGGTGAAAATTTGGGTGTGTTTTATACACCAAATGCAGCCCCACCCAGCCACCCCCACACTTTGGCCTCTGCCTGCCAACAATTTACCTCTTTGCAGCAAACAGAACAGAAACAGAAGCCTTATTAGCACACTAAAAGATTACTTGCCTCCCGATCTACAGCTGACAGAGGCTTGCAAGCCACGTGGTAAAATGAAACTAACTACGGTGGCTGTAATGAGACAAAATGCTGGGAGATAAACTGCTGGCAATGTTACATTGCTGAAATTGCAAGACAGTAAGCTACAGCTACTGTAGCCTAGAGGAAAGAGCTCTTGCCTCACAGTCAGGAGGTTGTGAGTTCTATCCTAGGTAGAGGCAGATTCTGTTAATATGTTACTTTGTTAAATGTTTGTAGAGTGTTCAAATTATAAGACTTATTTTTTAAAGACTGCTTTATTATTGTTCTAGACAAATGAAGAAGCTTTTTAAAATAAATGCTTGCTCTGAAGAGGCCCAGTGCTATTGTATCTTCTTTTAAATAGCAGAAAGCCTTCCAGAAAGCCACATCAATTTTAAAGATCTGTAAAAGTATAATCTGAAATGTCCTGTTTTAGTATTAAGTATTAGTATTAAAATAAGGCAGATGAATTAAACCCTGACTTAGTCATGTTTGGAGTAGATCTATTTAAATAATTGGGAGGAGTTAGTGTGATTACATTTAAGAAAACTTTCTGGGATTAATATATACTGCCATAATGTACATTTCTCCAATTCTTTGCTATTTCTATGGGTCAAGCACACATGCACAGAAATACACAAAGTGTATATCATCTGTGCTGTTTGCTGTTTGGCAAATTGCTGGGAGGCAGAGGCCTTTTTTCCTTGTTTTCCTCCCCCAAAACTAAGGTGCATCTTATACTTCGGTGCGTCTTATACTCCGAAAAATACGGTAGCATCTTAATTCCTCCATCTCCTTTGGCGTCATCGAATACATCTGGGGTTTAGGCAATTTTGCCCCGGGTATTAGTTTGATGGCACAGTCTGTAGGCTGGTTGGGGGGGGTAGCACCTCACACTCTGCTTCACTAAAGACATCCGCTAAATCATTATATACTGGAGGGAAAGTTGGATACTCCACTTTATCGGGGTCATCATCTACCCCAGTAATTACCCGTTCATGGGGTGGCGGTTCAGGGCCATTTGCTATCTGTAACTTATGGAAGCCCCCCTCCCACCATATCACGGGACCCCATTTGTCCAACCATGCTAGTCCGAGTATCAACGACTCGTTCATCAGTGCCACCAAAATGAACCAGATGAGCTCCCAGTGTCCACTCATCTCTAAGCCTCACTGGTTTGGTAATATGGGTAGCAGGAGCCTCCCCAAGCATCTACTTGTTCAAACCGAATGGGTTTGGCCATTCTCAGTGTTTGTATCCCCAGTTCGCTGACTACAGACTGGTTGATGAGACATCAATCAAGGCCCCATATCTGGCCCCCTTGGCTGTGTTTGGGTTTTTGATAATGACCAGAATAACAAATGGTTGGATCGGGTCACTCACCATTGAGTTTTCCGGTCCGTCGTCCTCACTGTCATATGCTACTGTTTCCTCCAATGCTGCTTCTGCTTCCAGCCCCGCTGGCTCCATTCCTTCAGCCATTTGAAGCCTCCACTGTCCCCAGGTATGGCGAGCCCTGGTCTAGGTTTCGACAATAGCAACATCACCCCCTCTATGGATTTTGCGATCGGACCAGTAAACATGATAGTCTCTTACTGTGGTAATGGAGTCTGGGAGGGATGCATTCAGTCACATCTCACAGACAAATATAATGTCAAATATAGCCATATTTAGTAAGTGGGGGAATTCAGGCATTTTGTTTGTGAGTCTTCTTGCATTAAGTAGCTTGCATTTAAGGTCTGTAGTGGTGGATCTTGAGGAAGTTAGGGACTAGTTTTAGATGGTGGGGGTATGGTTGTTGAGACATGGGCTGTAGGACTTACTTTTGATACAGTCAGCACGGTAGTCAATATATACGTTTGTCTCTCCTTGGTCTTGACATCTTTTAAGTTCTGAGCAGAGTTCATGGAAACAGACATGTTGCAGTATGGATAGGTCAGACTGTGAGCAAAGTTTGTTAAGGTTGGTGTTGGTTCTGGCAATTGAGTTTAGTGTATAAATGAATTTGCGTTTGCTGGACTCATTCTTGCAAATGACTCTGCAAAAGCGTGGGGCCACCAAGCTGTCACTGTTCTTGAACTCAGGGCCATCTTGGGAAATGTTGATGATTTCATTGGGAGAGATTGTTGATGTATGAAAGTTGCTGATAATGTTGCGAACCTTTGTGATATCATCAGATTCGCTGGTATCCTCTAGACCAAATAAAATAGTGTTGGGACGTTTCTGTTCACGTTTGATGGCGTCTTTGATGAGTATGGAGATATTATTTGCTGAGTTGGTGGTTGTTTGTTGTAGTGGTTGTTGGATTGGGATAGGATTTTGAGCTGTTGGATATTCGCTTTTTTGTGTTGTATTTTTTCCCCCAAGAAATCTTCTCTTGGAAAAAAATTTTTCAAGAGATCTTTCTTTCACAAAGAAAAGAGAACTCTCCCTGGGGCTCCCACTAGCTTCTCCAGGATCGGTCATGTTACCGCACTGGACACCTCGTGGCGCCCGTCTCCACCACTCTGGATTCGGGGATCTGAACCCAATTCCCTTTCAATCGGCCGAGGGCGACGGAGGCCATCACCCATCCCTTTGGAATGGCACTCATCTATCTCTCAGGACCTACTGACTCATGTTCAACTGCTGTTCACATGGAACCCTTTTCCATTTTGGCCTTCAAAGTTCTCGTTTGAATATTTGCTATTACCACCAAGATCTGCGCCCATGGCAGCTCCACCCAGGCCCAGGCCCTAGGCTTCAAGGCCCTCCACAGTGACCCTCCTACTTGTCATGGACTAGCCCCCGGGGCGCACTTTGCCAGCGACGGCCAGGCATGGGCCCGACGCTCCAGCACCATCCATTTTCAGGGCTAGTTGATTCAGCAGGTGAGTTGTTACACACTCCTTAGCGGATTCCAACTTTCATGGCCACAGTCCTGCTGTCTATATCAACCAACACCTTTTCTGGGGTTTGATGAGCGTCAGCATCAGGCGCCTTAACCCAGCGTTTGGTTCATCCTGCAGCGCCAGTTCATCAATCATTTGGTTGATTCATTCAATCATTCGCTTGACCGGATAAAACTGCGGAAGACTTGTGCCTGCAGCTATCCTGAGGGAAACTTCGGAGGGAACCAGCTACTAGATGGTTCAATTAGTCTTTCGCCCCTATACCCAGGTCAGACTATCAGTGCTTGATTGTGCTGGATTGCTTGAACATTGAGAAGTGGGGGGGAAAGTTAGCAAGTAGTTCCTATGAGCTCAGTCACCTGTGTTTTGGATCCCTGATCCTTCTGGTTGATTAAGATGGATCTTTAGTGGTTGAATGCTTTTCTGTTGGAGGGGGTGGTCACATCCACCTTTGAAGGTGGTGCCCTCTCCTTAAAAAGACTATTGCTGGTCTCAACAAATCTGAATAATTTTCATCCAGTATCCAACCCCCTTTTTGTGATAACATTATTGAAAATGTGATTAGTTTACAGCTTGTGGGGGACCCAGAAGGAGGCGATTATTTGGACCTCTTTCAGTTAGGATTCAGTTCTTGTTATAATATTGATTGATTTATTGCACTTGTCAGTGACACCTGGTGGGCTTGTGATGGGTGTAGGATAACCATTCTGAACCTCCTTGATTTCCCAGTCATTCTTTAATACCATTGAGCATGGCATTCTTCTAACTAGCACAAGAATTGGGAGTAAGAAGCACTCTATTGCTGTGGTTCTCCTCCTTTCCGCTTTATACTGATGCAGGGGAGAGGTTAAGTCTGAGGTCTCTGCTTTGAGCAGTGCCACACAGGGGCAGATTCCACTTACCTTTCGCTACCAGTGTGCATTGCAATGTTTTGCGCGCACGCACTCACTACGCTCGTGCACGCACGCATCCCGCCACGTGATTCTACTTCTGCGCATGCGCAGAAGGAAATTTGAAGCCGAAATACAGCTGAGAAGCCATCCAAACCAGGAAAAAAAGCACCGATTCTACTTCTGCGCATCCGCAGAAGGACATTTCAAGCCGAAAAAAGATGGTGGAATGCACGGACTGGGAAAGATTGCACCGGAGCCGTCACGCCTGAATTGTGTCATCAGCGGGCTGCTACTGGAGCGCCAGCACCGGACCGCACTGGTGGGAATCCACCCCTGGTGCCCCAGAACTCCACCTTCTCCACCTTCCTATTTTAACATCTACATGTCATATGCTGCCGATATCTAGCTGTACATCTTTACGAGGTCCTTTCCTAATGTTTGGAGGCTGTGCAGGATGGCTAGGGGAAAACAGACTTTGCCTCAACCCTGGCAAGAATGAGTGGGTATGGGTGTTAAGGGCCTAGTTCTAGAGATTTTAGTGCCTGTCCTATGGTACAGCATCTTCCTTGAGATCCAGATGGCTCCAACTCTGTTATGCAAGGCTCTGGAAATCCGGCTGTTTCCCAAGGTCTTGGGTTCAGGAGGTTAGGTGATCTCTCCTGCTGCTGCTCTTGTTATCTATGAATGGAGTTGTCATTTTATTCTTGGGCATTGTGGTTTGTACTCTGAGATTTGTGTTTTAATTCTTGAACTTTTCCCAGAGTTTAGACAGGCAGTCATATAAATTCCCTGAATAGCAGTAATGATGAGGCTAACGTGGCACAATTCAACAGCATGTGTGAGACTTTGGGATAGGCCACTAGAAGGACTTAGGTAGAAAAGAATGAGGTTAAGTATCCATGTCAGAATTTGTGCTGCTTTAGCTAAAATGTACTTCTTTTTTTTAGTAATAAGCAAGATGGATGCACCTTCTTTTGTTTCCTTTCCTTCACTTTCCAATTATATTAATAAATACAACTTATGGACCAAAAATAACAGAACTCCGCTTAAATTAAATGTGCATTAACAAATTTGTTTTTTTGAGTCCCATTCCTTGATTTATCTTACCTCCTTATTTTTTCCCTTCAGACATGAAGAATGATTCATTATTTTTACATTAAATCTTATCTTGACAACTCGCAGGAAAAGAAAGAAAAATGAAACTTAACATTTAAAAAACTAATGCAAGCCAAGTAGTTTGCTTTCTTAATGCTTTGTGCGTATCGTATACCAAGACTTTACAAAGTCATCTGAGGTCTCTCCTGAAATGCATTTTGAGGGCCATAAAGCTATGCATTTATATAATATATTGTGGAATCTCACCTTTCAGCACAGAACCTTGCTTCTTGCAGTTTTAATCAGATCTTGGCCAACAAGTGCTTTGGTGAGTCCCTCCTACTCTCCTCTCTTGCAAGTCAATGTGTGTTTTCTTTCCATTCCCTCACCCAGCGCCAGAACTTTAGAAAGCAGTCAGCACAAACTGGGCTCAGCTTCTGGTGGATCTGATTAAGCAAGACAAAATAAATTAGCGTTGGGAGGCCTCACAAGCTCCTTAGAGGTAGTGTTCAGATTAGACAGGGAGGCAAGTGTAGAAGTAATTAAAAGGAAATGGCTGTGATTTTGCTGACTCGGTTTATTTATTTAAAAAAAACCAAAATACTTTTTATTGAAATTTTTCACATTAAAAAGACAAAACATAATTTCACTAATGCAACTTGTCGCTATCAGAAGCTTTTTCTTCATTCTACATTTTCCATATCTAAGGCTATTGTTTTTAACTTAAACATTCTTATTTCTATTTACAATTTTATACGTGTTGTATATTACATTACACCTATTAACATTTTGCAGTTACATTTGTTTGATTTTGTTGCTGACTCAGTTTAATCCTTATGGTTGCTGTGCAATTCTGAAATCTAGACTGATAAAGACTGGTGGGGTATAAATTATTTCTTTTTTTAATATTTTTATTGTTTTTCAACTTTAAGCATCATAATAGCATAACATAGATCTATACCTATTTACATCTATTAATTTTGCTCATACAAAACTTATACAATATTTCCACATATTTACAATCTTACATCTTCTTCTTCATCCAACCTTATTTCATAGTCCTTTGTCTTTCCTGAGCCATTTGTACCATTTTGACCATACTTCATAGTAGTCCAAGTTATTTTGGTCTTTGAGTTCAATACTTAATCTGTCCATTTCTGCACATTTGTAAATTTTATCCAATAATACATTCTCCGGAGGTATTTGGCTGTTCTTCCAATATTGCGCATATGCAATTCTTGCCACTGTAATAATATGTAGTATCAAATATTGTATATTCCTGGGATGTTGCTTTTTTATAATTCCAAGTAGAAAAAGTTCCGGAGTGTATTCTACTGTTCTTCCTGTGATATCGCTTAGCCATTTATGTACTTTATTCCAATAACCTCTCGCTTCGGGACACGTCTACCACATTGGCTATAAATTATTTCATTCTATCCATACATCTTTGAGAGTTATACAGTATATCTGTATCAGGGGTGGGTTCCTACTGGTGCGGTCTACTCTGTCATTCTGGTAGCGGCCCACCGATTGCGCAATTTACGTGCGACGGCTCCGGTATCATCTTCACTGGTCCATCGCGCGGCACCATCTTTTTTCCGAATGTTTGGCCTTTTTTTGCTTCCTGTGTATGCGCGGAAGCAAAATCTCACGAGGGGACACGCGTGTGAGATTTTGGTGATTTTTTGCTTCCGCACATGCATGGAAGCAAAAAATCGCCAAAATCGCATGTGAACGCGCGTCCCTCGCAAGATTTCAGCAATCTTTTGCTTTCTGCACATGCATGGAAGCAAAATCGCGCAAGGGGATGCACATGCATAGCGAGTATGCACATGTAAGAAACGTGATGATGCGCACGCAGTGCACCGGTAGGCAGGTAAGAGGAACCCGCCCCTGATCTGTATGTTTACAATTACCCAGACTAATGTCTAAAACAGGTATTGTATAGGATTATAACAGCAATTAAAGGATTTCATCTGTTTCTTCAACTATATAAGGAGTTACTACTGATTTCTACATTGCACTGATTCCTATGAATCGGGGTAAGAAGAGATCTACAAACAAAACTAGCTTTTAATGAGAATATTAAAAAAAAACATTTCCAGATAAGAGATGGAACTGGTATGTTCCACATCAGAAATAACATGAAACAAGCAAACAAACATCAAATAAAATACTGAATAATATTTCTTGATAATTTAAAGTGGTTATTACTATGAAGAGATAAACGATGTTTAGGATGTTCCTAGGAATTCTTAACTGCTAAGAGCTGAATGGTGTTTAATATGGTGCAGGTGTCTGTTTCTTACCAAAATTCCTTGTGAATTGACTATGACAAAGAACCAGTTTCTTTTCTTATACAGTGTAAGTTGTAACTATGCTACAAACATGCCCTGGTAGTTTCTTCTCTACTCCATGACATTGCCTTAATCTCATTTTTTGCGTAACAAGCATAAGTTATCTTTAGCAGTACCAGCCAATCCATAGAATGTTATGGACCACAATTCAGTAAGTGGTCTTTCTCCTTTTATTCTCACATTGTTCAATGGCTGACTTAAGCACACTATCACCCATTACTTTGGAAGAAGTCAAGTGACTGCAGTGTCTTGGAATAGATAATATAGGATGGAGATTGGCAATGAGGACAGTGGACATCATGCTAGATGTTTTTTAACCCACTCAAGAATGGATGGTTCAACTAAGCAGTGGGGAAAGGTTCTCTGAAGTCTCTTTAATGCCATTTTTATATTTATCCCAGGTCAGTTGTCCCATCTTCCCAAAGAAGCCTGTTGTACCTGATATCACATAAAGCCAATCTTGTACGGGAAAGAAGGAAAATAAAAACAAAGTATAGTGGTCATACTAATTTATCACCTTCTGAATCAACAGAAGTTATTGAGTGGATGACGATGGGGTCATACTGTGTTAGGATGAGGAACACCCTCAGTAAACATGTTCCTACTTCTTTCCCCTAAAATGTTACCTCTTACAAATCCCAGGTCAGTCACAGATTCCATTCCCTGGGCTTGCTCACTTGACCACTTCAGTCTCAGTTCTTGCCTGACAAATGGCTCCCCTGAGAATCTCACCATCAATACTTATTGTTGGAGATCTGTATGCATGCAAGCAGAAGCGTACCATGCATTGCATGCGTAGTAGAAGTCTGGATGCCTAAAGCAATTTTTTTTTAACTTTAAAATGATTGAGAATAAAAAGAGGACCAAGCAACGGCAGCTTGCCAAGTAAGTGGAGCTCAGTGGCGCGTTCCATTTGAGGTGTTGACAGTGCATAATAAATCCCAGCCTTACCTAACATTTACAGGAACATTATAAAATGAATGAAACGGTGTGAGCTAGTTCCCCAGGCAACCAGACAAACATAATAAACAGTCAGCAGTGGCAAAAGTAACTTACACCGTGCAACATTCGCAGGCCTGAAATATATTACTTAACTAGGCCTCCTTTTCTGCTTTTGCATTTCTTGAAAAACCTTATTATTGTTTCTCAGTCATTTGGGAGAAGCAAGAGTAGTAAAAAAAAAAAAGGGAGTGCCCAGAATCTTATCTTACTAGACTCCTGTCTTTATTGCTATTCGTATTAAATTAAGAAGAGTTATCTTGAGTGGTTTTGCATCTTGGGATATGAGATTTTATTGTTGAGAAAGAAATGGCCATGTTAGGATTATCACCATTTTTCATAAAGCATTCATGATTTATTTTTATAGGTTCTTATAAAAATGCTGATAATAATACGCAGTGGTAATTCTTAACAGGTTCTAGGCATAGCATTCAAGTTGTTATGGTGATGCCTCCCCATATGGATAGTATAGTTTTCTTACTCATATAGTTTTAATATTAAAAATGTGTGTTCTATGACCTATGAGGTGTCTTCTGCTAGCAGCATTTTTTTTAATGGTCCAGCCATTATTTCATCCTTCTGTGTAAGGGAGTAAAGTGGGGGTTACTGTCTGTGGTTTAAAAAAGCAGCTGCAATAAGGCAGAAGCGTTTCCCACCCAACTTCCCTCATGTCTTCATACATTCATTTTGCTCACAAGCATCCAAGCCGGTATTAAAGCTGTCTGTGATGATTGAAGAGACCTAGAGATTTCAAGGACAAGTGAATGTCGAAAAATGGTCTCGCCCCATCCCGGGACCCTTAGCTTACAAAAACAAATGCTAAGACAGAGTGTGTGTTGCAGGCAAGATGATGAGCAAATGGCTAAAGACAGGGAAGCAGTGATGTCTGGAGATTGGCACTTATTATAAGCAGGCAAGAAGACTTTCATTCAGTTGTCAGGACCACA
Source organism: Diadophis punctatus similis (assembly GCA_023053685.1). Classification (NCBI taxonomy): domain Eukaryota; kingdom Metazoa; phylum Chordata; class Lepidosauria; order Squamata; family Dipsadidae; genus Diadophis; species Diadophis punctatus. The sequence continues at coordinate 130,938,961 of JALIGW010000002.1, forward strand.
GACTATGGCGAGCTGCACAGACTCCTGTGTCCAACCATACCCAGTTGTTCCTGATTAAATTAGAAGGCCTCCAGATCTTTCTGAACAGAGGGTACCAAGTAAATACAATAAAGTGGTGGAGAGTGAAAGGGAAATATGGCCATAATATGCCAATTATAAAGCTTTGAGCTACTTTGAGCGAGTTCTATTTCAGACAACTTCATGGACACATCTGCGTACATTCTCTTTGTAAAAACTTTGAAGTAATTTTAATTTCTTTTGGGATTTTTGTTTTGTTCTGCTTTTATTTCCTAGCCCTACCTTCAGCAGTAGGATTTGCTGGTATTCTCTTAACTAGGTCCAATCCAGTTTAATTATTTGAGATCAACCCAAGACAGCTAGATACTTAACCCACATCAGCACAGCAATATTTTCTTCAAGTTGAAATTCGTTGATTAATATCTGCTATGCAACTGTTGAATGGAAGTCTGTAAGATGGCATTGGCAGGGGTACACCACTAAGAAAAACTTTTCTAAACCAAGCTGGAATATATGGAACGTATTCTCATAGGTTTCCTCTTTCATTGTTTTCCCAGTCTCATACATCTTCCAGAAAAGGAAATGTTTAACATCAGTCACAACAAAGGGATGGGCTTGCATCATTTGCTTCTTGCTTTTTGGCGGTATGCACGGGGAATCCTTCCAGACTGTTTGGTTTACAGGCTTTGGCTCAGTGACTTGCCAAGTAATAATCTGCTGGCTTGTAAGCTTTTGGATAGAGAAACATTATATAAAAATACTTCTCTTCTCTATAGTATGAAAGCAGAAGGGAGCAAGGTGAAGGCCTTCTGGCTTTGAAATAACCAAATTGTCTGAAAGAGGCTAATCACCCAACTGACTGAGCAAGCAAAAGGACCGAGCAAGCAGAAATGTAATGGTGAAGTCCAATGGAAGAGGTCAAGGAGAAAACAGTTGTTTTGGTTTGCTTATTTTTTTTCCTTTTGTTTTTGCCTGAGAAATCCAGGGACAGAGAGGAGTACTTTGCTGTATGCTTCCCAGAGTCACTTGTTTGTGAGATGGGTGACTACCGGTATATAAATTGGTTTAATAAATAACTTCAATAGGTGCTTTCATGAGCTGCAGGAAATGTGTCATGTTTATTTCCCTCCCAGCCTTAACCATGAAAGCCAGCTGGGTGACTTTGGGCCAGTCATTCTCTGTCAGCCTAACCAACCTTGCAGGATTATGGTGGTGGTGGTGGCTCTCCGGTGAGAGAATAGGGGGAGGAAGGAGTATTAGGTATGTTTGCCATCTTGAGTAATTTGTAATAATAGCTAGGCAAAAGATCTGGTATAGAGAAACATGGAGAAGGTAAAGAATACATAGCGAGATGCACTTTGAAAAATTGCATTCAGCAGACATACTTTAAGCACAGACAGACAGAAGAAGCAAAGAACTGAGCACTTCCTGTAGTATGAAAGTATTTATTCCTGAAAGAAAACCAGAATGGGTGTCTTAGTGATTCCATAACATATGTTCTGTACATTAAGAAATGTCTGGATGCATTGGACTGAGTCAAATACATAATGATTATGAGGTTTGTGGCATGCCTGTGGGTAATTATAGACTTCTTTGATGATGTGAAAATTCTCAGACACAGAAAACTAATACCTCATAAGTATTCCATTAAAGGTATTATTTTCATGTACAAGTACTGTTACATTGCTTGCTGTGTGGTTTGAGAGAAAAAATAGCTATTCACATTTAATGTCTGCAGATATATACCAGGTTTATCCATACTGTTACATGACTGTTGCATATAATATAGGCAATAATAAGTTATCTTATTATATAATGGGTTATCTGATAGTATTAGTTTATAAAGTATAAAGTATTCTACTAAGCAAATTACATGAATTCAGTAGCACTTGATATATATCATCTGAGTGCTCGGTATAACATATTTTCCGGCTCGTTATATAAAGATTGCTTTGTGGTACATATTTGATATTTTCTTTCATTCAAACTCTAGGAATTTTTTTTCAGCACTAACTTCATCAAATTATCTTTTTCTTTTAAGATGTTTCCAACATTTATTTTCAATTTAGATTGCATAGTTTTTAAAAAATGCATACAATTTCTCTAGAAATTGAGAATAGAGACATATTATGGTGCCTTTCAAAATTCTTAAAACAGCTCATCTTACACAAATGACTGATACAGCATTAAGATATTTTCAGAATTTTCAGAATAAAGCAGAATAAAATACCTTTTTATTGGTAAAATAAAAAGGCAACAACAAACGGGCTATTATTTTAGAACAAGATAAAATATCAACACTCATTGTAGTTGGATTATATTACCTCCGTATTAGAATTAATTTCCAAAACTGATCCTGAATTAATAAAATCCTATGCAACACCAAGTGCAAATATGTAAAAAAAAATGAATCACATTGGTCTTCCAAGTTTTCTGCATTAAGGTACAAAAAAAATCCATCTGCTTCACTATCCATTCTTCCATTATAGGTAATTCTAAATCCTTCCACCTTTGTGCATATAAAAGTTTTGTTGCTCTTTTCATAGATAAAATCAAAGTTCCATAAGATGTTTCCACTTGTTTGTTCATTAAATCCAAAAGAAAGATCTCTGGTTTCAATTGTACATTCACTTTTAAAATCTTCTGAATCAGAATGCATACTTGATCCCAATATTTTCTAACTTTCGCGCAAGTCCACCAAAGAAGAAGAAAAAATGCTCTCAGTTTGATTACATTTCCAACAAATATTTGAAAATTCCTTGTATGTTTTTGACGCTTTATCAACTACCAACAATATATCATTTTACAAAAATTCTCTTCTAAGGTTATAATTCAATGTAAATTTCAATCCTTTCTTCCATGTACTTTCCTATTGATTCAACTGTATATAATATTCAAAAAAAATGTCCATTTTTTTGGCTTAATCAAATCACCATTAACTATAATTCAAGCCTTTTGAGTTGTATATGTCAACTTGGTTCCTTGAATAAAGTTCTTACCGAATTATACATCTTCCAAACCTTTACACAAAAAGGGCCAGTACAAATTATCAAAGGCTTTCTTAGCTTAAGAATATCAGTGCAGCTTGTTTTCCATTACATTGTTGGTAGTCACTTTAATTTAATTTAATAGATTTGTATGCCGCCCAACTCCCAAGGGACTCTGGCGGCTGACAGCATTTCAAATCATTATTACATATAAAAACATATAATTAAAAATTATAAAAATTAAAAAATATCAGACATTCATAACCAAGGGGGGAGACCCAAATATAGTCTGATTGGTCTCACTTTCACCCCGCCTGCCGGAAGAGCCAAGTTTTTATTGCTTTACGGAAGGCCAGCAGGGTGGGGATAGTCCTAATCTCTGGAGGGAGTTGGTTCCAAAGGGAGGGGGCTCCCACAGAGAAGGCTCTCCCCCTCGGCCCCGCCAACCGGCATTGCTTGGTCAATGGGACCTGGAGGAGACCAACCCTGTGGGACCTAACCGGTCGTAGGGAGGTATGCGGCAGGATGCGGTCCCGAAGGTAACCTGGCCCTGAGCCATGTAGGGCTTTAAAGGTCAAAACCAACACCTTAACTTTGTTACATCCAGCATAGTTCTTACATTTTTTAAAAAAAATTATCTTTCAAATAGAAAATTAACATTGATCTTTATGAATGAACTCCTCTAAGTACATTTTGGGTTGTCTGCCAAAACTGATGAAAACACTTTATAATCATTGTTCAATAAAGAAATTGGTCTATAATTCCAGAGAGGATGTTCCCCTTAAGCTAAAAACAGGTGTGAAGTGCTCTATGCTTTGAATAGATTGAATGGATTAGAAACTTTGTGATGTGAAAGCTTCTGTATATTCTAGAAGGTCCCTGTCCATTCTGTAGAAATACAAACTTTTTAAACTTCAGAAGCCTTTATGAATCAGCTTCATTATTATTTATTATCTCTTTTTCCTTTACATGTAGAACGATCTTTGGAATGACAGCATTTTAGGTGCTTTATCTTTTGCTAAAGACAGATGTCATAAGAAAAACAACCTCTACGCAGAGCCAATTTGCTAGTTAATTTTTGTCACTTATTGAATATTTAAGATTTATATTCGGAAAACATTAAGATTTTTCTGGAGACCATTGGCATGTGGCATTTCTAGAAGACTTTTTGAGAATATTCTAACTTCTAAATTTAAAATAGTTCATGTAGCCATGGGGTTTTTCTGTTGCAACTTGATGAATCTTTCAGATAAGAAAAACAGAATGCAATTTGCTCGTTCTCTTTACAGTGTCAAGTTTGCTGATTTTGCCATATTCAACAGCACATAATCGGCTTCTTCTCTATACTCCTCCGAATACTTCTGTGCTTGATTTATCTTCTCAATATTTTCTTTCAGGTTGCTTTCTAGACGTATCCAGTCTAGGTACTCAGGTGATGAGTCTTTCACTTTCTCCATCAAACTGTCCTGGAACTGTTGAACTGAGCAAATCATCTCCTTTATTGTTGTACTAACTATTCCTTTGGTGGCAAAATTCAATTTCTCCACCTGCTGCTGAGTCTGCTTCAGTTTCTGAGGGACTTCCTCCACTCCCACATCTAGCCAAAACCTGTATCCTTCCATACACACCTGGACATTGTAAGCACCTGAAAAACAAAGAGACATTAATCTCAAATTAGTGATTAGGATCGATTGTTTGGGTCTCAAGAAAGCTTCAAATAGCGGCCAACTGTCAAAGATCTTACAATGCCATGAAATCTAATTATTTATACTTTATTTGTCAGGGACATAGGTGAATACATACATTTATAGGTGTGTGTGTGTGTGAGAGAGATGTAATAGTAATTTGGTAATATTAAGCCAAGATTAGCCAGGCCATTTGCTTGTAATCCTTGGCATAGAACTAGAGGTGTGCTCTTCTGTGAAACCATTCTTACGGATTTTACAGGTAATCCCTTGGGTTTTTTTTCCTTGCTACTCATCCAGCATAAAATACTTGATAAGTCTCCCTATGAGTAAATTCTGAATTCATTTCTTGTCTTTCTTATTGTAGATTTCACAAACACTGAGCAATTCTTCTTCTTGGCATTCTTTCGCAAGGCAGGCATTACAAAGGAAAGATTAGCTTTAAAGGCTCATGAAGGGATAATATACAGGAAGGTAAATCTAAAGAATAATTTCACTGTGACATGCAATCCAAGCAGTAGAATATTCATCCAGGAAACGGAAAGCTAAAATCCTTAGCATTTTGGTAATTTATTGAGGCAGAAAATCAAGCTGAATTGATCAATGTAAACAATTTTCTCCTGCAAAAAGAATCTGAATCTTGGATTTTGAACCATGTAATTAATCAGTTTAGAATAATAGCGCTGAACAATCTGTCTAGGAGCAATAACAAGAGCATGATATTTTGCTATTTCTCTCTCCAAAAACCTCATTGGGCGGATGAAAGTTTTAGGATTGAGCTGTCAATAACATAAAGCATTCTTTCCTTACCTGAGGGTCAAGATGAATAAAAGGGGCCGTGGTCCCCAAAATACTGAGAGGGGCCAAGTCATTTAAATTTAATTTAATTTTAATTTAGTTTAATAGATTTGTATGCCGCCCAACTCCCGGGGGACTCTGGGCGGCTCACAGCATGTCAAATCCATTACAATAAAAAAACATATAACAGTTAAAAAGATATAAAAATTAAAAGAAGATCTCCAACATTCATAACTAAAGGGGGGGAGACCCTGAGATAATCTACTCGGTCTCACTTTCACCCCGCCTGCTGGAAGAGCCAAGTTTTTATTGCTTTACGGAAGGCCAGCAGGGTGGGGATGGCCCTGATCTCTGGAGGGAGTTGGTTCCACAGGGAGGGAGCTCCCACAGAGAAGGCTCTCCCCCTAGGCCCCGCCAACCAACATTGTTTGGTCGATGGGACCTGGAGGAGACCAACTCTGTGGGACCTAACCAGTCGTAGGGAGGTATGCGGCAGGATGTGGTCCCAAAGGTAGGCTGGCTCTGAGCCATGTAGGGCTTTAAAGGTCAAAACCAACACCTTAAATTGTATCTGGAGACTAATGGGCAGCCAATGCAGCTGGCGGAGGACAGGTGTTACGTGAGTGTACCTGGGCACACCCACTATGGCTCGCGCAGCTTCATTTTGCACCAATTGCAGTCTCCGGATACTCTTCAAGTAGAAGAGCGCATTGCAGTAATCCAGCCGGGAGGTGATAAGGGCGTGGGTGACTGTGAGTAGCGCCTCCCTCTCCAAGAAGGGTCGCAATTGGTGCACTAGGCGAACCTGTGCAAAGGTCCCCCTAGCCAATATTGTAAGATAAGTAGATAAATAACTAATTAATTCAAATTAATTAGTTATTTATTTATCTACTTATCTTGCAATATTTTTATACCACTACAATTAAACTAATTCTGGACAGTGTGTAAGTCAATATGATTTCCCCCCCCCCCCAATCAAGTATTTTACAATTTTTCTGCTATGACTTTCAATATTACAGCTTGGTAACCACAATTGGAATTTCTGGGGTTGCCTCATGCACAACACGGGGTTTTAGTTGTGCAATTCTGTAGGAAATCATGGCTATCCATTAGATTATCATTTTCACTGCTATTTTTGTGCTGCATTCAGAATATGCAGCCATGCAGGAGCCGAGGTGGCGCAGTGGTTAAAAGCAGCACTGCAACCTTCTTCAGCTGACTGCTAGTTCAGCAGTTGAGCTGTTCAAATCTCACCAGGCTCAAGGTTGACTCAGCCTTCCATCCTTCTGAGGTGGGTAAAATGAGGACCCAGATTGTTGGGGGCAATATGCTGAACTCTGTAAACCGCTTAGAGAGGGCTGTAAAGCACTATGAAGCGGTATATAAGTCTAAGTGCTATTGCTATTGGTAATATGTCTGATGGTAACAGTTGAGTCATTGACTTGCAACCTGAGCAGTCCAGTAAGCCTTCGTGAAGGGAGAATGTCTTGGAAAGGAGGACCATACCATTAACATGTGAACAGGGAGGAAGGTTTTTGGCCACCTCATAAGTATCACCACACAAGTGCAATCCCTTAAATTTGTGTGGTGGATATTTCTTTAAAAAGAAATGATTTCTTTTAAAAAGCTAAAAACTATTCCATGGGTGCAGAACACTGCTCTATTTAAGTGGGCAGTATAAGAATGAAGTGGATTTTTCCAAATCCACATATCCTTATCAGCTATCACCACTATCACAGTGCCCAGTGGTATGTCATGTATTATCGGAAATGCTTTATTCTCAAACAGCGTAATAAATATATTTGACTTGCTTTGTTCTCATAGGAACAATATCAAAGATAAGATGTTTTCTGCACTGTAAATATGAAGCATTCATTTATAAAGGAAGCAGTACAAATACTAGTAGGCTGTGGATTCACTCTAGTCATAGAGGACAAAGATTTTTCTCTGTAGTATTGGTCTTCTGTTTGTGTGGCCTGATTCTGTTTTGAATATAGAGAATATGATGGAGTATTATGAAATAATGTGAACCTAGATTGGTTCAGCCCCTGTTCCAATCCTATGAATTATAATTATTGTAGCTAAGCAACACAAGAACAAAAGGTGAAAATATATCCTTGCTGGCCATCCTGTACACCAACATTTTCTCCTTTGATTCAAACCGTTCTCCAGCATTAATTGCCCACCAACTTACTATGTTCCTCCAAGATCTTCTCCATGCAAACAGAAAGGCTGCTTATGGGTGAACAGTCATAGGAGTTCCTTAAGGTCTGTATAGCTTCTTGGAGAGACAGACAATGATCTTGCTGCTTATTGAAGGTCCCGGCAATGCTATTGAACAGTGCATCAAGTTCAGGCACATTGACTCGTTTCATGATAAGGGGTGTCTCCTTGGTGAAATTAACTAGAAAAATAGAAGCCACAGTGCTATTTTGAGTACAATATCACAAATAAATAAGAGTCCCTAAGTCATTAATAGGAACATATCATTTCCTTGGTTCTCTGCTGTGAGATAGAATCTTTAGTCATATCTCTGCCAAGAACATTTCTATTTAGGATAGAAAACCTTACCTACATACTTTTTCTGTGTGCACTTACCTAGCTGTTACAGGAAGATATTGGCCCTATTGCCAATAAATTTTGTGGAGCTTGGCATTGATGCAACTGTCTTTTAAGGATAAGGCTTATTATGGTCACACTTGTGATGTAAAATATGTCCAGTTGTGGCCATTGGAGAACAAAGCATTTTATCAGGACAATTTAATTCAGGGAACGTCTAGTCTAGATCAGGAGTCCCCAGCCTCCGGGCCACAACCCACTACTGGGATTGGCCTGTACGGAACTGGGCTGCACAAGTGCGCAGAGCTCAACTTGCACAAGCGGAGCCCACCCCTCTACTCCCACCAGGCTGTCAAGCCATAAAGATTGGGAACATTGGTTTATAACAGGGGTGGGCAAACTATGGTTCTTTGAGGACCTGTGTGTTAGAGGTGAGAATTAATCTCACAGAGGCGATGATTTCTCTTTCTCTCGGAGCTCAGACATTTAGAAATGAAACCGAAGTTAAAAGGTCTAATAAAATATTTATTTCAGTACAAAAACAATAAATTCTGAATAATTACATTATGGCTAATTAAATGCGACCGCACCCGGTCAAAGCCAAGTCAAGAAGGATAATGGAGAATCAGGAATGCACACATGCATACAAGATCACATCACGTGTCCTGCTTGTCATGGAATGTACCATAATATTAGAATAGGGGTGCATCACCCTGCATAGACATACAACTGACAATATTCACTACGTGACACTGTGGACTTTAACTCCCAGAATTCCTGAGCCAGCCATGCATGCATGGCTGGCTCAGGAATTCTGGGAGTTGAAGTCCACAGGTCCTTAAAGAACCATAGTTTGCCCACCCCTGGTCTAGAACATATCATAGATATTGGGCTAAAAGAATGATTTATCTTTATAACAATGACTGGTTGATATTTTAAAATATATCCCAAGTCAGTAGCCAGCTGTCATTAATTTTAATTTTAATTGGGAAACTGGCATTCCAAATCTCTCAACTCAGGTTTGAAAAATCACAGCCATCATATTCACAAGGTAACTTTATCAGAATAAGAAATGGAGCCATAATTAAACCTTGAATTATCCAATTAAAATCAGACCAGTGATTCTATGACAACACAGTTTAGATTACAGTTTATTTTTCGAACTTGCAGAATTGCAATTTTTCCAAACAATGGAATACTTCATCCATTTGCTGGAAGTATTTTCAGTACATGCCAGAAGGAAAGAAGGGGAAACTTAGCTTTTTACTTGCAAACTCTGGTTTCCCTATATTGTACATCTCTACAGATGAATTAATTCTAAAAATGTTTTAAAAATCTCATTTTTGAGGGGAAAAACAATTCTGTTCAAGAAAGATGAAAAAACATTTACTTCTAGAAAATTTTGGAGAGGATAAAACAATCTGTTCCTCTTTCCAGAAAGGATAATATAAGTTGGATTGAAACCAGCATTCAGGCTGAAACTGCATTTTCAGCTGTTCTGCTGATTCAAGCGAGATGATAGATAGATAGGTAGATAGGTATTTTTATTTATTTATTTAATTTATTTATTGAATTTATATTGCTGCCTATTCGCCCATGGGAACTCAAGGCGGCTTACAGAATATAAAATCTCATTTAAAATAATAAAACTAATAAAAAGAATCAAATAAATTAATATAATGAAATCATCCCCACCCACCGCCCCGGCGACAACAGATCACGCAAGCCATTTAATGGGCTCCATCCCGCTCTGGGTTCCCCAGGCCTGCTGGCAGAACCAGGTCTTCAGCACCTTCTGGAAGAGTATTAGAGTGGGGGCCATTCTAATCTCTGGGGGAATGATGTTCCAGAGAGAGGGAGCCACCATGGAGAAGGTCCTTCTTCTGGGTTCCATCAGGTGTATCTCCCTAGGGGATGGGACCCGCAGCATTCCCTGCCTCCCTACTCTGATGGGTTGGGTAGATGTGACCGGCAAGAGACGGTCCCTCAGATAACCTGGTTCCAAGCCATGAAGGGCTTTAAAGGTGACAACCAGCACCTTGAATTGCACCTGGAAGCAAATCAGCAACCAATGCAGCTCCCGCAGGAGAGGTGATACATGTGCACACTAGGGTCTGCACAAAACCATGCGGGCCTCTGCATTTTGCAGCAACTGGAGCTTCCGGATGCTGTTCATGTAGAGCACGTTGCAATAGTCAAGACGGGAAGTGATTAGGGCATGAGTGACTGTGAGTAGGGATTGTTGATCCAGGAAAGGACATAACTGGTGGTGCACAACCCACAGTTGTGCAAAGACCCTCGTGAGTCCAGGAGTCGTGAGTCCAGGAGAACACCCAGATTATGCACAGGGTCTGTTTGGGGTAGTGCCACCCCATTCAAGACCAAAGGTGGCAATTCCCCCGGAGCCAACGAACCCCAAACCCAGAGCCACTTGGTTTGCCAGGATTTAGTTTCAACCCATTGCTCCCCATCCAGCCCCTAACAGCCTCCAGACCCTACAAGAGGGAGGACATGACATCACTTAACTCACCACGGGCCGAGACATTTATCTGAGTATCATCAGCATATTGGTGATAGCTCAGTCCATGGTGGTGGATTATCTCACCCAGCAGCTTCATATAAATGTTGAACAGGAGCGGAGAGAGTACCGAGCCCTGTGGAACCCTGCAAAGCAGTGGGCGAGGGCTGGATCTCCCCCCTCCTATCAACACTGACTGAGAGCAGCCGCAGAGGAAGGAAGTAAACCAGGATAGCACAGCCTCCCGCTCCCATCCCCCAAAGTCGCTCCAGAAGAATACCACAGTCGATGGTATCAAAAGCCGCCGAGAGGTCAAGTAGAGCAAGGATGGATGCACTACCCCCATCCTGCTCCCACCCAAGTTCATCCAAAAGTGCGACCGATGCCATTTCTGTCCCAAATCCAGGCCTGAATCCTGACTGGTAAGGGTTGAGATAATCTGTTTCATCCAGAAACCTCTGGAGCTGCTGCCACCACTTTCTCAACAACTTTTCGCAAAAAGGGAAGATTGGAGACAGGTCAGAAATTATTTAACAGGGTGGAATCCAGTGATTGCTTTTTAAGAAGAAGTCAGACCACAGCCTCCTTAAAGTGTTGGGGCACTACCTCCTCCTGTAGGGAAGCGATAATCACTACCCCTGCCTCAGGGCTTCCACTGGACCAGCAACCATGCTGGTATCTAACTGGGAACGAAGTTGAGCGATTTTATCTTCCAGAAAATCCGCAAATTCCTCAACTTGCCCCTTCAGGTGGACCTCAATCTCCTCCTTCCCCAGGAGGAGGAGGCTCACCTTAAAGAAGGTCACTGGGCAATTATCTGCAGATGCAATTAGTGCAGAGAAGTATTTACACTTCACCACACAAATCACCACGAGGTAGGCCTTAATAACAGCTCTTACCCATGTTCGATCGAATTCATTCCTTTTCTTCCACCAGTGGCACTCTAGACATCTCCTCATGTGTTTCATCCCTCTCAGCTCCTCTGTATACCACAGAGAGGTCTACGGGTGAGGAGGTCGAATGGGTGCAATCCTATCCAGAGCCTCAGTTACCTTCCTATTCCAAACAGTGACTAAGAGCTCGGCTGGACTGCGCAGTAGATCTGCAGTTATATCCCCCAGCTCCTTCGGGAACCCATCTGGGTCCATTAGTCAATGGGAGCGGACCAATCTAATAGTGTCAGGCTTCAAGTAATGCACCCATTACAACTTGAACTCCGAGGCATTGCTTTTCCTCAAAGAACAAATTTATTTAGATACATCATCTTGGCGCTACTGGTGAAAAGTCCGTACTAAAGTTCCTGGGCTTTTCACCCCAATATAAGTTTCAGTTTTCTCAAGTTTCCAAAACAACTGTCACATTTTCCAACCAAGATGGGAGCTGGTTGCTCGGCGACAACTCTCCTCCTCCTCCTCCTCCGGTCAGCCAGATGTTGGAATGTGGTTGACTCATCAATTAGGAATGATGTTTTAACTGAAGGCTCCATCCCCCTTTAGCTCCAAACTGTGTCAAACTGAATTCATGTCGGAATGCCCAAGGATACAAACAATTAATCATAATTCAATTTATCTATAATATTGAACATGCCTGTAATGCAAAGAAATCAAAAACATTTAAATAACCCAGAGCTTTACCATTTCTGATCCTTTCACATTTTCTTGAGTGCTGAGGATTCAGAGGTTCCCTCTGTGTAAAAAAAATATAGGTGGTTAAAAGTAAACTCATTCACCCTGCCCCCAATTTTTTCAGACATTGCCAATCTTTGGAGTCAGATGCTTTGTGCTTCTAGAGCTAGATATCTTATTTTGTGAAATGTTACATCTATTATTATTATTAAACTTTTGCTAAGTTGAGCTGTTTCTCTTAATATTATTGAGGCGCAGAGGCGCAGTGGTTAGAATACAGCATTGCAGGCTGCTCACTGTAGAGTTTGATTCTGACCGGCTCAAGATTGACTCAGCCTTCTGTCCTTCTGAGGTTGGTAAAATGAGGATCCAGATTGTTGGGGGCAATATGCTGCCTCTGTAAACCACTCAGAGAGTGCTATAAAGCACTATGAAGTCTAAGTGCTATTGCTATTGCTATTATATATTTGATCATTTACTTAATAACTATTGGGTGAAGTGGGATCCTGGGCTCATGGAATTTTGTTCAAACAGGACTTTATTTATTTATTTGATTTCTATAGCTGTCCATCTCAGCAAGAGACTTTGCCTCTCCTACATGATGGAATGGAGTTCAAGCAATAGGGTCTACTTGTTTTATACAGGCATTGAGCTTTGACTTAAGGATCCACTTTCTAATGCTGATTTTGGAATGTTGGGTTGCAACCTTTTGCACATAACCAGAGTATGACATCTCAAGCATTTATTGATTTACAGGAGTTATATGGCTGCCTATATCATAGAATGATTCTAGGTGGTTCAAAATAATCCATAAAACGTAGTTAAAAGCAAATGTATCCTTTCTTCAGGCGCCAGACCAAACATCCTGACAGCTTAACCCCCATCTAAGCCCAATCCTTGGAGGAAGAGCCAGATCTTCACAGATCTCCAGAAAGGCATACGTAACCTGCACCTCCATTTTTTCTCTCTTCTACTAAGTGTGAATTTATGCAAAACACATGGCCCTCTTATAAGCTTCCAGGAAGTTTTGGATTCCAATTCCCATCAGTCTCAGCCAACAAGAATAATTGTCAGGAATGATGGGAGTGAATTCAAACAAGAGGACTGTTTCCTTACTTATGATTTTTGCTGATTTCTAGCCCTGCTTTGCCAAAGTATATATCAGTAGTGAACATAGCCTTTATACCTAAGCAATGGCTGAATGATACTATAAATCATTACAGTGGAAATGATTAAGAAAGGATAGATGCCCTCCAGATACCTGGGATGTCCCACTATATTCAGTAAATATGACTAATGATAGTCACATTATGATTATAAGAAGAATAAGAAGACTAGAACTTTATTACAGTCATAGACCAGCAATAGACAAGAATCATCACTGTTTACAATAGTGTTAAAAGATAGTACTACTAATAATAGTGGATAATAACATCCATGGTAATAAAATACATGGTCTCAAACAGTTTGGATCAGGCCCTTGTTTACATGATTGGAGAGCAGATAAGTATGTGTGTAAATATAATTTCTCTAAAAATGGTAAGAGATGTCTACAAAAAAAATTGGCGCAAGGACTTCCAGTTCCGGTTCGCTGCATCGCGGATGCTCCCCATTGAGCGCCTTTCCATTTCCCCGTTAAAGCCGCCAGAACAGCTGTCTGGCGGCTTGAAAGTCTCTGCCCCGGGCAAAGGGGAGAGATGAGAGCCGGACAGGTGGGGTAGAGCCCCCCCTAGTGCCCCAGGTGTCAGCCAGGGGCGCGAAAGGTGAGGGCTCCCCAGCCAGCCTGTCTCTTGCTCCGGGAACTTGGAAACCTCTGCCCTTGCGGAGCAAGATGCCGTGACCACCGCTGCTTCGTGAATGGGATTACAATTACTTAATGGATCAAAGAAGCAGACAGAGAGAGACAGGATTTTAAAAGGGCAAGTACAGAATTTTTTTTTCTTTCAACTCCACTGCTGACTTTCACTTCAGAAGAAACTAAGTAACAGTTAATAGGCTACAATATGGCAATTGGAGAAAGTGGGAGGAGAAGTGAAAGTAACTTTCGTTTCCCTAGCGGCTTTTTTTTTTATGGAAATTTTTGACTTTGAAAGTTGGCTTTACTCTCTCTGTTTCCCGATTCTGGATTAAATAATAACTGACATTTTTTTAAAAAAATAAAAGTCTATCTGGCTTTTGAAATTAAAAGAATTTTAAAAGAAACTTAAAAGAATTTTAACTAGAGGCTTGGCTTTTTCTTTGTTCTCCACTGGAAATACTAAAATGGCTTCAAAATTTGGAAAGACTGTTTTGAATAAAAGAATGGACTATTCATCTGGTTATATCTCTAAAATGCAACTTACCACTGAGTTAACACCCCCTAAGTCTTTAACACCTGAAAACTTAATAAGTACTTTAAAGATCATGAAAGATGAACTGACTGCTGAATTTAATCAAAAAATTAATGAAATAGATAATAAAATGCAGGCTGCTTTAAAGAATATTGACCAACAAATTAGGAATGATGTGTTGGAGGTATGCAAAGGTCTAGCAACAAATATCGAAGTCTTGGCAAACCGCATTGAAGAAAATAAACAAGTTCTGACAACTTCGGTAGAATACATAGATAAAATACAAAATGACATTGCAAATTTTGAAACAGAGGTGTTAATGACGCAATTCAGATCTATAGAATTTGCCATAAGGGTTAGGGGGTTGAAAGAGGGATTATATGAAGATCTGAAAAGAAGGATGGTGGAAGCTCTGGAGCAGGTGTCTGGACTGTCTAAAGAAGAACTAGCCTGACAAATTGATAAAATATATAGAATCAACTCTTGGTATGCAAAACAAAAACACCTACCAAGGGACATTGTAATATACTTTACTACAAGAGCCTTACGGAATAGAATTACACAGGCGATGTTTAAGAATAACCTTCAGGTGAATGGCCAGGAACTAATGATATGGAAAGAAATTCCCTCCAAAATGCTCAAAGCCAGAAAAGATTATACCTTTCTGATTGATGAATTTAAAAGGCTAAACTTACAATATAAACTTACAAAGCACTGACAGGAGTCGCAGTGAAATTTCTGGGGAAAAGATATCGGCTTAATACGATAAAGAAAGCTACTGAATTTTATGCCAACGTCTTAAAGGCTGATATATCCAAGATTCCAGAGGAAAGAATGAAAACAAAAGAGGAGGAGGAGGGAAAGCCACCCCTTCCTGTTCAAATTGAAACAGATTTACAGAATTCAAGTGATTGGCAGAGCCAGACAGATGTCTACAGTGTGGAAAAGGAGATGGAAGATCGGGGTCAGATGGGAGGCGAGCTGACAAATACAAAATTATCAAGTTATAAAAAGATGCAACCATCAAGATATAACAAGATGCAGCGTTGAAGTTTATTGGACAGATGGTTGCTAATATGACTGTAATTTTCTTTTTCCCTTCTTTCCTTAATTTTCTTTCTTTACTTCTTGTATTCTTTTTTTCTTTTGTTTTCTTTTTCTATCCTATTATTATTACTAATACCTTTTAAAGATTTATATATTTTTTTGAAGTTAATAATCTGATATATAGTAATATTATGCTATTAATATAGTGGTTGATTTTATGATGAAGTCTAAGATTTTTGTATTTTATATTTAGTTATTATTGGTGTAATACTTATTTAAGTTTTATTTAATTTTGAGAAAGAGTTGGAAATTTTTATTTAAAATTATTAAGTTATAAAATATCATAATTTGTTTGAAAAGAAGGCTTATTCAAAGTACTATTAATTCTTTTTAAAGATTTAGAACTTTTCTGAAGCTAATAATTTAATATATAGTAATATTATGTTACTAATATAGTGGTTGAATTTATGATGAAGTTTAAGATTTTTGTATTATTATTTAGTTATTTTCTGTGTAATATCAATTTAAGTTTTATTTAATTGCGAGAAAGATTTGGAATTGTTATCTATCAAGTTATAAAATATTACAATTAGATTTAACATTTTTTGGGGGGGAGGAAGGTTATTTAAAGTTTGGAATTAGTGCTGAATTTATAGGATAGATTGTATTTTCTTTGCTTTCTCTCTCTCTTTCTCTCTCTCTCTATATATATATTATTATCAGTATTATTATTATTATTATTTCTAGAGACTTAGAACTTTTTTGAAGTTAACAATCTGATATATAATAATAGCATGTCATTTATATACTGATTGATTTTATGATGAAGTTTAAGGTTTTTGTATTTAATACTTAGTCATCATTTATGTAATAATCATTTAATTTTTAGTTAACAGTGAAGAAATGTTGTGAAGGGTAGATGATTGAAAGGAGGAGGAAGGAATTTTTATTAGTGTACAATTTGGAGTTGAAGTTTTTTTTAAAAAATAAGGTGGAAGTCAAAACTTTTTAATTTAATTTTAATTTATTTTATTGATATTATGCCCTGTACTCTCTCTGGGAAGTCCGGGGGAGAGGGGGTAGGGAAGGGGGGGGGGTTAGGGGGGAGAAAAATTAAAAAAATGTTTGTACTTTCTATTTAATGTTTAGCTATTATCTATGTAATTTTGTACTAATAAAACTTTTTTGGAAAAAAAATTGGCGCAAGTTGACATCTATAGTTCTGTAACTGAATTTTTCCTTGTGGTCATTGCAGCAGCACATAATTTTGCCACTGCATGCGTGGTAGCCGGGTTTGAGTCCCGGAGGAGATAGCCTATATAAAAATTGTCTACCCTCCCTGGTAATCTCTAATATGGGGAGAATATACATTGACCTATAAACTCTGTATAACTCACAGTACAATAAAACATGTGTGGTATCTTTGACTTCTTTACCACATATACATACTCGTTCCGCTATTGGGGTCTTCTTATACCTGCCCTGGAGGAGTGCTGAGGGGAGGATGTTAAACCTGGCTCTGAAGAATGGTATTCTATGTTTCGGGAAGATCAGGTTCTTTAAATATTGTGGTTCCCACACACCCTGTTTAATTTTGTTCCTACTGTGGAGAGGCATCCTATTTAGTTCTAAGTGGAACTCCATGTATTTTATTCTATTAATAACTACTTGCTTAGCTTGGTCAAAGCCTAGGAATATTAAAAATACTGGGGAGAGCCCATAAGAGCCCAACTTGTGGTCTATCGCCTGTTTCCAGGGGGAGGGGAAGTTATCAGTCAACACTAACAGGGTCAGTCTCTCTTCAAAGAAATGCATTTTTAGCCAATAGATAATCATCAGCTTCCAGGCTCTTACCTGAAGTTGAGGCATACCTGTCTCAATCCTTAACTGAGCATTTGAAGTTCCTTTGGGTGCAGCTAAAATGGCTTGCAGGAATTTTGTTTGTATGATTTCTAGCAGGTCTTTCTTTGCAAAGATTCCTGTTTGTGCCCCATATAGAATTTGTGCCAATGTTTTGCCCTCAAAAAGTTTTAAGGCAGCAGGTACTAATTGACCTCTGCCTGTGTAAAAGAGGTGTTTAATGGGATTTGAGGACCTATGGGCTGATTGCAATGTATAATCCAGGTGTGCCTTCAATGTACCTTGTGAGTGGAAAACCACCCCAAGGTATTTAAATGTCCTAACCCAGGGGTGAGCAAACTATGGTTCTTTGAGGACCTGTGGACTTCAACTCCCAGAATTCCTGAGCCTCCCAGAATTCAACTCCCAGAATTCCTGAGCCAGCCATGCATGCATGGCTGGCTCAGGAATTCTGGGAGTTGAAGTCCACAGGTCCTCAAAGAACCATAGTTTGCCCACCCCTTCCTAACCTGTTCTAAATTATGTCCTTCTATTTTCCAGGAGTATTGAATAGGTCTTTTAGCAAAAACTAAAATTTTTGATTTGTCAAAATTAAGGACCAACTTATTCTGTCTACAGTATCCTAGTGTTGCGGTAATTTCTCTCTTCAGTCCTATGGGAGTTTGTGAGATAATAGCAGCATCGTCGGCATATAGGAGTATCGGGATTTTACGTTGTGCTAAATTAAGAGGATGTAGATCAGGGTTCTGTAAAAGATTGATCAATGGGTTCATATAGAAATTAAAAGGGGAAGGGGACAGAATGCAACTCTGCCGTACCCTTTTTGTACCATTACTGGGCTGGTTAAAGTCCCTTGGGGATTACACCTCACTTTCAAGGTGGAGTTGGCATACAATTTCTGTATGAGGAAAAGGAGACATTTTTCAATAGTAGTGAGTTTTAATTTCTCCCAGAGGGTGTTTCCGGATATTGATTATTGATTATGATTATTGATATCAAAACATTGTAGGGGTTGTAGCCCAAACATCTACAGGGTGCAATGTTGCTACTCAAAGCCAGAGTTCATTGGCCGCAGAAACACACATTGTGGTCACATGATCACATTTTGGGTTCAATGTTATGGTTGTTTGCAGCATCCTGTGGTTACATGACATGGCATTTTTGCCAGTTTGTGCTGTTGTGTGCCCTGCTTTCCACACATACATGCACACACAGCATGTTCTGACCTAAGCGTTCCCAAACCACGAAGCAGACTTATTGTGCTGACAGAAACCCCTTTTTATTAAATTACTGTGAATTTCTCTCATTCACATCCAACAAAGTCTTTCAAGAGAGCATTTACAGTCACAGACCTTATCTGGCTTGGAGAGCTGCCAGGCCGATATCTTCAAAACTTAGCAAGAAGTCTCTGAGAGTCACAAACCAATTAAGCGAACTAATTGTTTCCTGCAAACTCCCCTCCCCTTTCGCTCCTCTTTTATTTCCTATGGGAGGGGTAATTCATCGTCCACATGTGGCCTTACTCCCAAGTTAACCATTGTTCCTCAGCTGTTCCCTTCGTCTGGCAACTCTGTGCATGCGCACACTGTGAACAGGCTCCAGCTTTCATCTGCCTCACTGATGTCTGACTCCAAAGGCAACTGATAACTGTCAGACTGCCCTGGCCCCATCTCTGCCTCCAACACAGAGCACTCGTCCTCAGACTCCAGGATTGGCCCATGTTCCTCCCCAACCTCCTCACTGTCCGAACCTGCTGCCAGCTCTGGGCCACAACACAGCAAGAGTTCTAAAGGTGATAAAACTCAAATCCTCCAAATAGGTCCTCAGAAAGCACCCACACTGCACAGGTTTGGATTCTGAGCTGAGCATGACAAGAATCACTGGATAAACTGAGTCCAATGGGCACACACAAGGGAAGGAATTGGGCACCAGGGAAGCAATCCACAAGTCAATGGCATACATGGCATAAACATACAAGGCAAGGAATTGGGCACATTGCTCCAGCAACGCTCAAGTCCTCTGGACAGGATTAAGTAGGCGACGCTGGTGTGGCCCTTCACAAGGGGTGAGGTTGCCTCCTCATGAGTAGTCTAGCCAACTGGCATGATGCCTGTCTCCTTTCTGCCCTACATGTCCTTGGATCAGGAGGATGTGTGGATTCCATCGCCTCCTCATCACTAACTTTTGGTAGCTGTTCCTGGCCCTTGCCTGGAGCTGCAGCTCGCCTCATTCAGCCTCAACCTTTCGCTCACCAGATCGATCTGGCTGAGGCTGCTGTCAGCTAGTACTCTCCAATCCCCGATCTGGACCATCGCATGGCACTGCACTTTCCCCTGCTGACTCAGATTCCTCTTCCTCTTCTGAACTCATGTCCAGAGAGGGTTCCAGGGACGGATTCCTGAGAGGTGTTTACGTCCGGTTTCTGGCAAAAAAGCCATTAAATAAAATGGGTTTGCTTAATGAGTGTTGTGTTCACTTAACAAAAAATGCAAAAAAAAAAAAAAAGGTCACAAAATCGGGCAGGCTCACATGGTGACCTACTTAACAACTGCCACAATTTATGACTGTAATTTTGAACTCAGTAATGGCTGTAAATAGAAGACTACCTGTAACCCCCACTACTAAGGCCTTTCCATCCTCCAACCTGTTTACTAGAGTTCAAATTCTCTTACTCATCACAGACATCAAGAACCCATCTCCCAGCTTTGTTTTCCCCTCCCAAATAGGTAGGGCTAACTTCGTTACCATTTAGATTTGCTAACAAGGGTGATAAGGCTTTAGGTGTTTTTGCTTTGCTTTTTCCATTCAGCTTGTTGAGCTTGTTCTCTTACCTCTCTTGAAGGCTGTGCGATCAAGGGGCAACAGGCGAAGCAGCAGGAAAAGGCCATTTTTATCAAAATGAGATGGAGTGTATTCAGGGATCTGCTTGGACAGCCCCCCCGGAATCTTCTCATACATCAGCTTTGCTAGTAAATGTCAAAGCATTTCAAAGACTTTTAAACAACATTGCTCCAGTGCAATGCAAACAGAAAGTTATCCTTATGTCTAGGGAAAAGACAGTCAAAAACTGTCTTTTCCCTACACTTGAAAGCCAAGTTATCTGGAACTAGTCTAACTGGTTTCTCAGCAATTACTCTCTGCATAGTTAAAGAAACCCTTTGTACTGGAAAAGTGACTTCCTCTAGAGTGGCATTCCTGGAGTGTACCATTATTCCAAGAAGGGGTGTGTGGGTATCTGTATGTGAAAGGAAAAGGAGTGAAGCAGACAGTGCAAACCAATGTACTACAATAATAACTGAGTGAAATGTAGTCCCTCAAATCTTTGTTAAAACAGTCACAGATCTGCTGAATCTCGTTCATTTTTTAAAACTTTTTAAATATATATTTATTTATATTTATTTATTTATTTAGGATTCCTATATGCCGCCCTACTCCCTGGGAACTCAGGGGATTTCCATTATATTAAATAGATGAGTTCTTAGTGTAGAATCATACTTGCTTTTCATCAACAGTTCTCTAGTTTTTTCTTCTCTCACATCAAACAAGAGAAGTAATTTACAAGGATTGTTGTGGTCGTCTTTCATCACTGAAGCTACAAAAATATTAGTCACTGGATAAATAATACCCGGGAAAGTATTATTTTGAAATGCATGGTATTTACTTGGAAGAAAGACAACCTTGAATTTTAAAAAGCTAGAATAGACATAAGCAAAGTCCTGTACAATATTGACTCCTTGCCTACTCCATGTCACCAACACCAGCTGAAAAAAGAAAGCACGTGATAGTTTATTGCAGAGAATCAATCTGGACACATTTTAAGGGGAAAAAATTGCTTAGGAGAATAGTTGCAATTGCATCTTGAAGAAAAAGAAACCTGTCACTGTTCCCTATAATAGTGAGTTTTTGTCAAAATGAGGTTTTTGTAATAAAGTGAATGCAGATCCTGCAAAAATTGCTCTTCTCCACAAATGTGTAGAACATATATGTCATGCCTACACATACATGTGCCATAAATATATTTCAGAAGCCAACATTATATTAGCTGAATTTATTAAACTTGTGTTGGAAGAAATGTCCTTCTGGGTTCAGTTCCAAGTGGGGAAAAAGACACTGGAAACATGGTGACTGCTTGAAAAGATGGTTTAATAGTGGACAGCAGGACCACATGGTTTGAGTTCCTGGGGAAAAGGGGGATCATCACCTCAAAGATGTTGAAGAAGAAGAGAAGGGCTGAGATTCTGAGAGTGCCTGAGTTTTATACCCTCTGTTGGGTCCCACCTTAAAAGTTTTCTGTTCCTGTGTAAGAAATGTATCCCATTGGCTGTCAGACTCCCAGGTGGCGGGGGTCTTAGCTAACTTTGTAGGCTTTTGTCTATGTCCCACCAGGCTTGGCTGATGTAACCTTCTCAGGTGCCATGTGGTGAGATGGCTTTGGGATTCCTATTATGGTTCTTCCTGTAGATCTTTGTTTTGCAGAATAGATTGCCCATTGACAAAGGTGGGGGGAATGAGTGAGCTGGGCTCTGGCCTTAATGGTGCATTGACAAAGGTGGGGGCTATTAAGAGTGAGTCTATTTCCTGCCTAAAAACATGTTTCTCCCATCCAGGGACATATAATATTCTGCCTTTTTAATACTTCCTAAAATATTTCATTTTCTAGGAGAGGGGTGGGTGTTAACTTCCTACATTTGTATGGTGCTTGACTCAATGACTGGACAATTAATTAAATCAATTAAGACAGTTAATTTTGATTTAAAAAATTACCAACTTTCATTTATATAAAAATTTTTACGGTGTCCCAAGCTTGATAGAGGCAATGCTGTTCATGAGATTACAAATTCCATGTTTCACATTGCATTACTGTCCTTAACTATTTCCCCTCCAAAATGTATTGACATTTTAATGATGTAGGTACTGACATACATAACATATAAATACACCCACACACTCACACACCCTGTACTAATTGGGATAGCATATAATGTAAAATAAATAAGGACCATTCTTTGCAGAGTTGGTCATAACAGGAAACATATAAAATATGAATATTAAAAGAAATATATACAAACGTATATTTTTCCTTGTAGACTTATTTTTATCATTTCAAATTCATGAGGATTTTTTGGACTTTTGAAAGCTCTTGAAGTTCTTAATTCTCTTTGTTGTAGTGCTATGTTTATGTATTGGATATGCTTTATACTATGAGCTACTGAGAGTTAATTGTGATTCCAGTAGTATAGAAATCTGTTTAATAAATAAATATTAGGGTTCCGCCCCTCTAATTGTCCATTGATTCAACAAAGAAGGTCAATCAGCTGAAAAACCGCAGTGCAATAAATATGGGGCTTTATTGCCTTCAGCAGGGAATGGTGGAGAGGTTTATTTATTTAGCAGATTTAGCAGATTTAGCAGATCTCAAAAACATGACTCTGGGCAGAGTACAATAACGCAGTTAAAATCAAAACAAAATAAAAACATTTAGATACAATTTACCCAAATTTATATAAAACACCAGGAAAATGCACCAACATTCGACACACAGCATAACTATCTTAAGGGCTCCCCATTTCCCTGGGAATTCCAAGCCTGTTAGAAGAATCATGTCAGAGCCATCCTCATCTCAGGGAGAATGATGTTCCAAGGCAGGGTGCCATGGCAGAAAGGGCTCACATACAGCATACCGATGATATGTCACCCCATGGACATGACCTGGTCTCACCCATGAGCTTCATGTAGATGCAAACATGTAAAATATCTTTATTACAGTCTTTGACCAATCTTTACTATAGAAAAGAGAAATAGTTTGATGCAACAATTTGTTATTGGGAAAGGGGGAAAATAGGATAACAGAATAAGATATCTAATAAAGTTTTTTTTTTGTGTATATATATATATATATATATATATATATATATATATATATATATATATATATATATATATATATATATATATATATATACACGATAAAAATAATAGACATCACGATATCTGTAACTTTTTTAAAAAAAATTTATTGAAAAAGTTTTATGCGTACAAAGTACAAACATTTTTAAATATTTTCTCCCCCCTCCCCCCATCCCTCCCCCCCAACTCCCCCTCCCCCTCCCCTAGACTTCCCAGAACATACACAGGGTATAATATAGTTTACACAAATATGAAACTAATATATACTTACAAATTATTAACTTTCAAATATCATAAAATCTTAACTCCTTATACTGTAAATTAAACAAAAAATTGAATTGAAATATATCCTTCACAGTCTATTTTGATCTCCTTAATCTAATACTTGATTCAAATATGATCCGTCCATCTTCTCCATTATCAAATATATCATTTAAATAGCCTTTAAAATGTTCTAAAATTTCCACTTCCAATTTTGTACTGCCAACAACCTAGCCACAATTGTTAAATTCAAAAACAGGTTAAACCATATCTAAAAAATACTTAGCAACTTCACATTCATTTAGTTACATTAGATTGCATTCTATACTTATTCCCACCCTATAATATAATTTAATCTTATTCTCTACCAATTTAGTCTCTATTACGTTACATTACCTTCTATACTTATTCCCCAAACTATATTATTAATTTAATCTTATTATTTAAAACCAATTTAATCTCTATACATCACTTTACCTTCTATAGTTAAACCTCTAATCTTATACATCCTCATATATACATTTAAACTTTATTCTTATTTATTTTACTTTATCCTACTATCACTAAAACATCAATTTATAATTCCTCTCGCTTTCAAATCTGCAAGAGGAATCAAATATTTCTTTAAGTTGACATCTAAAAATATGTCGATTTAATCTTGCTTCACTTCGAGGAGTTGAGGACTGAAGTGAATGATTTGATTCTTCTTGACTTTCAACACTTTCACTTTCAACAAATACTTCTCTAATCTGTCTTAAATCATTTGTTTGTTCATGTCTATTCAGAGTTCCTTTCTGTTGTGGAATATACAAATCTTCCTTTCCCTCTCTTTTAACATTCTCATTCTTCTGGTGGTTTTGGTCTCCCCACCTTTAACATGTTGGCAAAAAAGTCCTTAGCTTTAGAAATCATATTAAGTCTGTATCTTTCTGCCCTGTAAGAAATGGATAGTCCAGTCGGGATACCCCATGTATATTTTATCTGTTGCTTTTTCAACTCTGCCACCAGAAAAGAATAATCCTTACTTTTAATAATAAGCTTTTTCAGTATTTTTGGAGGAATTTCCTTAAATATCAAAATCTCATGTTCTTCCACCTTCATCTTATTTTTATAAGTCGCCTGTAAGATTCGATTTCGCAATGTTTTTGTAGTAAAATATATTACAATGTCTCTTGGCAAATGATTTTGTCTTGCAAACCAAGAATTAACCCAATATATTTTTTCAATCTGCCCTCCCAATTCCGCTTTTGTTTCCCCCAAAATCTGCACCAGTGCATCCACAATCTTATTCTTTAAATCCTCTTGTCCGTTTTCTTTTTCTTTTCTTAGGCGTAGAGCAAATTCCATATCTTTATATTGAACCATCGTTAGTTCTGCCTCAGTTCCTTCAATTTTTTTCTGCATCTCAGTTACTTTTTCACCCAAAGTCACCATAGTCTGTTTAATTTCAGCCACATCTCATTCCAATAATTCCATGTTAGATACCACAGTTTTAAGTGCAGATTCCACATTATCTCTGGTTTGTTGAGATGAAAACTCCTCTGAGACAGCTTGTATTTTTCCATTAATTTCAGTAATTTTTCCATTGATTTCTTTAATTTTTTATTAACTGCTAAAGCAATTTCCTTCTGCATTTCTTTCATGGCTTGCTGCCACTTTTCAAATGTAAAAGTCTGTGTTGGGGGGACAAAATCTTGCAAGTTGACAATATGAGTGGAGAGATTTTCAACTCTTTCTATTCCTTTAAAGGGCGCAGTCTTTGCCAGTTTTAAAGACATCTTCAATTTATATTTATATTGATTCTTATATATTTATTAGAAAACCAAAAGCAAAGTTCATCAAGGTAAAAAGTAAAAAATAAAAGAGATTTCTTACAAGCGTCTGTTAGGAAACAGAACTCTCACTAGCTTTCAGTAGCTTTCACTTTCTCCACGCCCTTTCAAATTCCAAGCACCATCTTTAGCTACTTTGTTGCTAAAACAACACCGGAGTTAAATTAAAATACTTGCTGTTAGATTCTCCTGGTATGTTCCGTCTGCTACATTGTTTAAAGTATTAAAATCCATTTGTTACAAGCAGAGATGGTCGCGGCTTCTTGCTCCGCTAAAAATAAGCGGAGGCATTCCAGGTCCGGAGCTGTTGACAGGCTTCTAGGGAGCCCTCACCCTTCACACCCCAGAGCTTCTTCTGGGGTGCTAGTGGGGCTCTACCTTGGCCCATCTGCTCTTCTCCCCTCCCTTTGCCCGGGACGGGAGTTTCCAAGCTGCCAGACAGCTGATGTGGCTTATCTGGTGGCTTTTACAGAGCCTGGGATCGGGCGCCCATAAAGAGCGTCCAGCGAAGCTCGCGGTGCCACCGGAAGTCCTTAAAAAATTATTATACTAAGCTTTCGTTAGCCCCTGCTAACATCGTCAGAGTATAAAATCACCATTGGAGAGATAGCAATATAGATGTTTGCTTATATGTATTGCCGATCGATTTAGTCATTGCACGTGTAATAGGCCCACACCCTTGCTTCCCTCCTGTAATTAGCTTTGTTGTTTTTGCCTTAGTCATACTGACGGATGGCAATGCAATTCCTGCTGCCTCCTTCCCTATTGTGTATTACCTCTTTCTCTCCCCAGAGGGTAATGTGGAACTATCGGGCATTACTTTGAAGGTATTTCTCCCAGCTCCCTCCCCCTCATTGCTACTCCTCTCCCTTTCAGGCACACACGTTGCCTCCTCCAAATTCATCTATTTTGCCCATGATCTTGTAATAGGTCTGCGTTGTTCCTCACCCCCTATCCCCCTTGTTCTGATGCTGTTTTGCCGTGCTCTTTTGCACACGGTTTGTCATGCCTTCATTGGGCCAATCTCTATGCCTAAAGGGGGGGAAATGCCCCTGATCTCCATTCCTCCATAGTGATCGGTCCCCATAAAATCCTTCTTGGTATCTAATGTCTGGTATGCCGGTGGTATGTCAATATGTCTGATAGAGTTGTTGTTAGAGAACCAGGCTTCTTTCAAGAGGCGTTCTCCTTTTGTTTCATTGTAGGCAACAACTCTCTTGGAAGTTAAACTCATGACCATGCTCCTCCATGTGCATCCATATCTGGGAGCATTGTTGCATCGGACTGCTATCTTGTGTTCATGCACCCTTGTTCTCAGTCATTTAGCTGTTTCTCCTACATAATGATATGCACAATTGCTGCAGTTAATATGGTAGATTATTGAGGATGTCTCTTCCTTTGGTAGTGCTTCTTTCGGGTGCATCACTCGCTTCCTCAACGTTTGGTTTGGTTTGTGTGCCACTTTAACCCCATGTGATGAAAGAATGTGTGCAGTCATTTCGGATACCCCTTGTATGTATGGGAGCACCCTCCACGTTGATGTTCCACTTGCACCCTCAATGGGCTGCTGGGCCCTGGGTGTAATGCATCATTGGATGAAATCCATCAAATAGCCATTGAGCGTGCAGATTTGATAAAGGTGTGCCCGCTCTTTTGCTTTGGCTGTCTGTGTGCTGCAGTGGGTATCTATCCTACTAAACAATGTCCAAACGCAGCTGACTTTGTGTGCATTAGGGTGATTGCTCTCATTGTGCAAGATGCCATCTGTGCTTGTGTCTTTCGGTATACCTCTGTGTTGATGCTCCCATCTGGGTTGCAGCTGATTTGCACATCCAGGAAGGCCAGTTTGTTATTGGCCTCCTCCTCCATCGTGAATTGGATATCTGGGTATACAGAATTGAGGATTCCCATAAACCTGGTTTTATCCTGTTGTTTGATGATGGTGAATGTGTCATCAACATAGCATGCACAAAACTTGGGTTTGTAGGTTTTCATCGCCTCCTGCTCTAATCTCTGGAGGACCACCTCTGCAATCACCCCCGAGATTTATCTTTGCTGGTGTCCAACTGAAGAAACAGTGTCTGACATTTGGCAATCTGAAGGGCAAGGTCCCTGGATTCCTCTTGAATATCTCAGCCGGTGGGGCAGATCTCAGTGAGCGAGGAGCTGGTGGGGCAGATCTCAGTGAGCGAGACCCTGCCCTCTTATCCAGCCAGATCTCAGCAATACATGCTAGTTCAGCCTTTTCCTTGATAATTAAGGCATGGATTAAGGTGGCTTTATAAAAAATTGTGACTGATCTAGCATTCACCAGCATTTCAGATCAGGATAATCAGGCAGCCAACAGCCTGATTATACTGATCTATGAACAAATGTCTAACAAACAATCCCTGTTATCAATTATGCTGTAATTGGCTGTATGTCACTTTTAAAAGACTACATGTGCCACAAAGGGGAAACAAGTAGCATTGGTGGAAAATCAAGCTGACACATGGAATTGGTTGTCATACCAAAAGTTGTCCCAAGTTGCCAGGCCTAGCTCATTTTCTTGTGCCAGGACATCCTGAAACCTTGCTCTGTTGGCTCACAATTTGTTTACCACAATCAACTCCAGGAGCTGGGGGGCATTTTGTTTGGTTAGCCTCAGCCAAAGCCATCATTGCGCAGGGTATTGACCCGCATGTTTTTTTTTTACTTTCTTGGCTGTTTCTGAGGTGAATTAGTAGTTTCTGAGGGAGCGTCCCTGCCACCCATGGTACGTGGCAAGTCAGAGTTAGTCAGACTTTCTTGGATTGTGCACTTTAAAGGGGGGGAAAACTAAACATCTACTAAAAAGTTGAGTCACTACTATATAAAATTTTCTCTGTAACATCCCACAAAAGTAAAAATATTTTTTATCAGAGGGGTTGGTTAGAAAAAAATGACTAGTTGCCTAAAGACCACTTCGGGGTTCATCAGGGTGGCCCTGATTCTACCTGTTCCTTTGGACAACTGCCATAGAAACTGTCAGTCATGAAAATAAGTTGTGAAAATTGAGTTTTCTTTCTTTCTCGGTGTATTTCAAGTTTCAGGGAAGCAGAAACATTCCTCTCATGCCCAACCAATCACAGGAGCATGATTTCAAGGGAAGGAAAAGCAGTATATAGATTTGGTGATTTCAGAACCAGCAGCATGGTGAAATCTGTATCTTGCTGTATATGTATGTCTACAGATGGTTTAGCCATCTTAGACAAAATTTATTAGCATATTAAGGGCTTTTTTGAGTTTTAACTACCATTTACTTCTTTTGCTTCTTAGCCCTGAGATATCTATTGAATAAGGAGTAGTAGTAAAGGACATGTGGGAGCAAAGGACACATTAACACCATACCATTTTTTCCCCTTGAATCTCTGCAGCTTAAAAAAGACACTTCTCTATAAAATAACAGCTGCAAACCATACAGACAATTTACAACTCTCAATATTCTTATTTAGGTAGAAACTCCACAGCATGGATATTCTTAATGATGGACCCCGATGGTGGAATGTCATTAATCAGATGGTAATGGACAGGAAGGTGGGTGGTTGCTGATAGTTTTGGACCATTTGAGATGGTTTTGGGAACATGCCAGCTTTTGTGTTTTTTTAAAAAAGGTACTATGACATGTTTCAAACAATATGGGCTTTACAATGTTATAAAATATAGAATGGCTGGAACTGTTTTTGAACTGGATTGATGCCAGCTGGACCTCAGGATTCCAGTCAGCTGTAACCTGGATTGAAATCTTTGTCTGAGCTGTCCAAGATCATATGTTTCCCCTGATTTGTGCATCCTGAGTTTTATGCCATAAATGAGAGGTTATTCTGCCTAGAATATGATGTTAATTAGTACATCCATCTCCTCCACCTCCCTCAAAGAAGAAAATAAAAAATGGGAGATTGCTGAGCTTTATATACAGTTATTAAGATAAGCTTGAACATTACCGATATCTAGTATCTGACAGTTGTCATAGTCAATTATTGATAAACCTGTGACAGATTGGGACACAGACTGGGACCCTTTTTCAATCTGTGTCCCGGGATGCATATTAAAGAGAAAGAGGTGCAGTGCAGGATTTAAAAACCAGCAAAAAGTACTTTAAAAACTGAAAATAGCATATTCAAGGTTTAGTCCATAATTCAGGTAAATAGGATCCAGTATCAATAGCAAGGAATTGATAGTCCACTCAAAGGTGAAGTTTTCCTGAAAATCTGCATAAGAATGAAGTAAAAGAATGTTCTTCAGGAATTGAGTGGTTTCAGACATAGGTCTAAACCTTAGAAATTCCTGGCCTCATCTAAATAAATCTACAGGAATCCTGAGGCTATTTGAAATTTACAAGTAGACTTTACTCCCAAGCAGAGCATTTTCCCAATGTACTTTTCTAAGCAGCTTTCTTAGTTCTTTGTTTCTTTCTATGGAGATGACAATGCTCTGACCCTGTGTAAAAGTCAAAGACCACTGTTCAATAAGATGCTAGTAGATGGTTCTTGTAAAATCACAGTATTAAACATGGGCTTTAATGGATTAGGCACATCCGGTTTTCTACTATTTCTTGCCTCTATTTCCAAGAGGAGTCTTGGAAAGAAGAGTAATCCGTGGGCTATTAAAGAGCACACCAATGAGATAATCTGGAAGAAACTACCAATGTCAAGAAATATTGGTGTTGGTATCTACAGAGGAATGGAGAGAAGCAGAGGTGGGATCCTGCCTCTGATTGCCGGTGCGGTTAATCGCTAAGTTCGGCGCAGAGCCGAAGACGCTGCTCCCGTTCGCGGAGCGGGAGCTTTCCCCGGGCGCTTTCCCCGCCCGCATGGATGCCGCCAATTGCGTTCTTTTGCCCTCTGCGCATGCCCAAAGCGTTCCGCATGCGCAGAGGGCAAAAGAACGCAATTGGCGGCATCCATGCGGGCGGGGAAAGCGCCCGGGGAAAGCTCCTGCTCTGCGAACGGGAGCAGCATCTTCGGCTCTGCGCCGAACTCAGCGATTAACCGCACTGGCAATCAGAGGCAGGAACCCACCTCTGGGATGACTAGAAAGAGTTTTAAATAAGTAGATAATAATCCATAACAATAATAGCCATACTGAGAGATTTTGAGAAGTCCAACCAGGGCATGTTAGACTACTTATTTGCAGATGAGCACTACTGAGAAAAAGAACCATGAGAGAGATGTAAATTCCAAAGTATGGCTTATGATATTTGAAATCAGATCCATGGTAATCTCAGTCAAACCAAAGATCTTTCTTACTATTAGGTATGTGGTGTTATATCTCACCATGGTGATATCAAAATTTATTGCCACACATCTGGAGGGCACCAAGTTGATGAAATATGATCTGTATGAATATGTACACTTTGTGTGTTAAAATGCATAACATTCATGACTTTGGTGTGAACCAAAGGTTTTATCCCTTCCAGATTATGCCACTCTTTGTTCTTCTCCATGTTTAATACTAACCACAAATTTTAATTTGCAAGGTTGTATAAAATCTAATACCTGAAGTTGGGTTAAATATAATTTATCACAGCTGTTATACCCCTAGTAAAACTAGCCTGTTAGGGGAAAATGCCCTGTCAACAGACAAGTGATAATCCCAAACATCTGACTCTGTATTTCCAGGCTGAACATATTAATGGAAACAGAACATTGAGAGATTTTATATAATTTGGGTTTCACTTTTCCCCCTCATACTTCAAAAAGGAAGTGTCAAGATTCAAAACTTATGATTCTTGGTAATTGAATGTTTGACCGCAACCCAATAAAGACAAGATGGTTGTTAATCAGTGTGATTGAAATATCCACATGTCCTTTATTTTTATAACAAACGAGAACTCTAGTGACTATAAGAATAGGGTGTTGGAAATTTTATTGCAATGGGCTTTGCTGTCTTCAGTTGACTAAGCATAATTTTAAAGGACCTCTGAGTTTACTTTCATATAGATATTACAGACACATTAAACTGGATGTTTTCCAAAAATCCACTCCTATTGCAGCTGATTCTAAGCCAATTCATACTGAAGGGTTTTAAATAAGCAACCAAGGTATGCTAGGCCAAATCCAAAGTTATTTTCCTGTTCCTCATCATTGAAAGGCAGTTTTAATAGTAGAAGCTCAAACTAATCCTACCTTGTAGACAAAGCTGCCTTCTGTTGATTTACACAAATAGCTTAGTAGTCTTTCAGTGGTTCTTTGGGCTTTCCGGACATTTTTTTTCTCCAGAGTTCCCTGTAAGATGTCAGGATCTGAATCTAGAACGTCAACATGCAAACATGTAAAGTACTTGTGACTTTTCATGCTACGATTTGCCACTCTGTTCCTGCCTACATTCAGCTTTTATCAACCCATTATCCTCTGTATATATTACAGATATTCTGGGGGTTGTGGTCAACACCCAGTCTGGAAGATATCTAATTGGAGATTAGTGTTTGAGTAAATATTAGGCTTAAATATTCAGCCCAAATATTGTTACATGGACAGGGCAAAGAAAAAAAATATTGTCAGGGGTCCAGAGCCAGACTAGAGTCTGCTTCAGTGATAAAATACTTCTTTCTCCTACATTATTCATATCAGATTACTACTCAACTCAAATAAGGTTCTTAATATTTATTTCTTTGGAAAGAATTCATGATTCCATGAAACTGGGAACAGGGCTTTGGGCCAGTTTTTCTTTATCTCCATCTGGATATCTTCCAGTTTTGTTCATTAGTATTCAGTCAAAAGTTTTGAAACACTAACTTTCCTGGCAGCAAGGATGAAAGAGAGGCTGAAATCCTTGGCAGATTTGGAGAAGATAGTACATTACGTCCATCATTAGATTTTCTTATAGTATAACATTATCCTAATGACAGCTAGTGGACAGAAATTTTGGCCTGCAAAGGTGGATAGTGAACCAGCATTCACTATTTTTATTTATTTATTTATTTATTTATTTATTTATTTATTTATTTATTTATTTATTTATTTATTTATTTATTTATTTATTTATTTATTTATTTATTTATACCATTTTTAAAGGCCCCTTTGTCCAAAAAGTCAGTTCGAATGGCTTGTTACCACTTTCTCCTCATGGTCTTTGATATTTATTACTTTATTACATCGGATTCCTATGTTTTAGTTAATGAACTCAGACTAACATTTATGGATGATGCTTCAACATTATAGCAATAGCATTTAGACTTATATACTGCTCCATAGCGCTTTACAGCACTCTCTGGGGGTTTACAACATAAGCATATTGCCTCAATTGTTATGTTCCAATTGTTATGATCAGGGTTGGTGTGGTATGACCCAACACGTGCTAGGCAAAGGCTTGTCAGCCTTTATTCAACCACTATCCCCCAAAATCCCCACAATCCAGCAATTCCTGGTCCGTTCCCAAAGTCTCTATACATAGTTTATACTTACAGTCCAAGAGCAAGGCTCAAATGCACACGCATGCACCCACTTATTGCAACTTCCTGGCAATGGAAGTCCAAGGAAGCTGCACTGCTCTGGGAGCAAGACAGAATCTCAAACTCAGCAAAGTTCATGACAAATGCCTTGGTACTTTGTGGCACAGAGAGTCCACTGGGAATGCAGCAAAAACCCGGAACAGAGTTGTGTCACCTTTAGTCTGTGGACGTCAAGATAAAGAATCAAACATACATTAACAACAGCAAAGATTCTGGAGCAAAGTCCTCAGAACTGTGGGGAGTACTGCTGGGAAATACACCATTGTGGAAAGATTGTAATATGGGGAGGTGAATCCATGTCCTGACCCATGACTTGCATTTTTTCAGGCTGATTGTTAATCCAAAATATTGGCAGGCCTTGCTAAAACAGTCCATGAGTCGTTGAAGGTCTTCGGCAGAGTGAGCAGTAACGGCAGCATCGTCAGTGAAGGGGAAATCCCATAAGCATTTCAGCTGGACTTTAGACTTTGCTCTCAATCTAGAGAGGCTAAAGAGTTTTCTGTCTGTTCTGGTCCAGAGATAGACTCCCTCTGTTGCAGTTCCAAAAGCATGTTTCAGCATGACAGCAAAAAAGATCCCGAATAGAGTTTGCGCAAGGATGCAGCCCTGTTTCAGGGGCCTAGGGGTTGACCTCTGTCCTCCTGTCAACACCGACTGTGTCCTGTCGGAGAGGTAGGAGGAGAACCACCATAAAACAGTGCCTCCCACTCCCAACTCACCGAGTCGGCGCAGAAGGATACCATGGTCAATGGTATCAAAAGTTGCTGAGAGGTCAAGTAGCACCAGGATGGAGGAATGACCTCCATCCTGGGCTCACCAGAGATCATCCATCAGGGTGACCAAAGCAGTTTCCGTGCGGTAGCCGGGCCTGAAACCCGATTGAAAGGAATCTAAATAATCAGTGTCATCCAATAACCGTAGGAGTTGGAGCACCACCACTTTCTCAACAACCTTATCCACAAAGGGTAGGTTGGAGACTGGACGGAAGTTCTTTAAATCTGCTGGGTCCAGGGAAGGCTTCTTGAAGAGGGGCCTCACCACCAGCTTTTAAGGGCTGCGGGATGGATCCCTCTCTCAAAGAAGCGTTCACAACCACCTGGAGCCAGCCGCGTGACACCTCCTTGCTGGCCACAATCAGCCAGGAGGGGCACGGGTCCAATAAACACTCATCGCTCCTATAGCCTTGTCCACATCATCAGGAGTGATAGGCTGAAATTCGTCCCATATAACATGACTAAGACCAGACCCTGTCATCTCGGCCTGCCCTGTCCAATCGGAGTCCAGGTCTGTCCGAATCTGAGTGACTTTATCCACCAGAAACTGAGCAAATTCCTCAGCTCTGCCCTGTAAGGGTTCCTCAACTCCCACCTTAGCAAGGAGGGAGTGCGTCACTCTAAACAGGGTGTCTGAGCATGAATTGGCAGATGCAATAAGAGCAGAAAAATGTGAACATTTTGCTGCCCGTATCACCACTAAATAAGACTTAATAAAAGTTCTTAGTAGTGTTCGGTCAGATTCAGCTTTACTGGCCCTCCAGCATCGCTCTAGACATCTCTTGTGGCGTTTCATCTCCCGGAGCTCCTCAGTAAACCAGGGAGCCTTCCTGGATCCACTACCACGGAGAGGTCGCAAAGGCGCAATCCGATCCAACGCCCCTGATGCTGCCCTATTCCAGGCAGCCACCAGGGACGAATTGTGTACCAGGGATTCAGGTATCTCCCCAAGTTCCCTCTGGAATCCTTCTGGTTCCATTAGGCGCCTGGGGTGGAACCACTTAATCGGTCCTGCCTCCCTGCGGTGGAGGAGTGGTGCCATGAAGTCTAACCTCAGTAGGAAATGATCTGGCCATGACAAGGGTGAAATGACTAAACCCCTCAACCTCAGATCATCTCTCCACTGCCTCGAGAGAAACACAAGGTCAAGCGTGTGACCTCCCGCATGAGTCGGACCCTGAACTACTTGGGTCAGGTCCATGGTTGTCATGGAAGCCATGAACTCCTGGGCTGCATCCGATGTTTCGCCGGGCAAAGGCAGGTTGAAGTCCCCCAGCACCATAAGTCTGGGGAACTCAATCGCCAGCCCCACTATCTCCTCAAGCAGCACAGGCAGGGCCTTTGCAACGCAGCTGGGAGGCAGGTACATTAACAAAAGGCCCACCTGAACCCCTAAGTCCAA
Organism: Diadophis punctatus similis; assembly: GCA_023053685.1. NCBI lineage: Eukaryota > Metazoa > Chordata > Lepidosauria > Squamata > Dipsadidae > Diadophis > Diadophis punctatus. Next base: position 130,974,034 of record JALIGW010000002.1, read on the forward strand.
CTTCAGAAGGAGCATCTCACACCCAACAATATCTGGGGCAGGGCTCCTACGAGGACAAAGATTCCAGTGAGCTATAATAGCCACTCCTCCACCTCTTCCCTGGGGTCGAGGCTGATGCAGAACTAAGAACCCATCCGGGCACATCTCAGAGAGGGGAACACCCCCCCTCCTGGCCCCGGTCTCCGTTATGCAGGTCAGCCCCCTCATCCAGGATTAAATCGCGCACGAGGGGTGCTTTGTTGGAAATTGACCTGGCATTCAACAGCAGCAGCTTGAACCCATGGCCCTGAATTCCCCGATCACCAGGTACTTGGGCTGAGCTAGATGGAACCAAATCAGAGGGCCGGAACAGGAAATCGCTTGGAGATAGCAAGTTCTCATTCCCTGAGAGCGGCCTACCCCTCGGTTCCCACCATACCTACCTCTCCCTGTAATGACCATAATGCTCCGCCTCTCCCCCCACTCAGAGATCCCCTCCCTCTCCCCGCTGGGTTGCAGGTCTTGCTGATGTCAATTCGTGGTCTTCCTTCCTTCTTTGAGTGATGCAATCTCTTTGTTTGCAGTTTTATTCTGCTGCACATCAAAGAGTGGTCTGTATCGCAGTCAGCACCCTGATAGCTATGTGTGATTGTAATACTGGAAAGAGTAGAACACCTGGTCAGAATCAAGTTGAGCTGGTGCTAGTGCCTCGATCTTGAATGTCTCCAAGAGACTCTGTGTTGAGTCTTTGTTTTGAAGAATGTATTGCTAACACATAAACCATAGTAGCAGCAAAACTCCAGCAGGCGTTGGCCATTTTCATTCATCTTCCCAATGCCAAACTGACCTAAACAGGTAGGCCAAGAACTATAATTGGCTCTGACTCTGGCATTAAAATCGCCAAGGATAAACAGTGATTCTTTCTCAGGTAAACACTCTTTTAAATCAAGTGCTTCTGGGACTTGTAGTTTCAAAATGAACCCAGGCTAGATTTGACAAGGTCCAACACTTAGAACCAGAAACCAGATTGGTTCATTACCATAACAGGGTGAAGTGGCAATAGTTCCTCCTACTCCAAAGCATGAGATCTTTAGCTTATTGGTTGGCTAGAAAGAAGAAAAGTTGGTTCTAGATTCCATGATAAGCAGAACTTGTACTTCAGATTATCAAATGACTTTACTGGGGTTGTTAACCAATAGAAAGAAAAAAGAAAGGTAGAGAGGTAGTTTTCAACTATAACATCAAAATGAAGGTAGTGCATTTAATCGGGCTAAGATAAAGGCCCTTCTCAAGTTGGGAATATTAAGGTGTGTGAGATACCTGAGTGGTGCCAGGATGTATCTCTGATTGTCCGTCAAGGGAAGCCGAGTTGTATTACCCACATCCATTTGCTATTGTATGTCATTTAGACATTGTTGGAGTGTGGGGGGGGAGGGGAGCTCATTATAAACTGCTTGTTTTCACTCACATTGAACTTATATTCTAATACCACTGGTGGCACAGTAGTTAAAATGTAGTATTGCAGGCAAACTCTTCCCAAAGCCTAGAGTTTGATCCTGACAGGGTTCAAGGTTGACTGAATCTTCCATCCTTCTGAGGTTGGTAAAATGAGGACCCAGATTATTGGGGCCAATATGCAAATATTTCTTACATTGTAAACTGCCAGAGAGTGCTGTAAAGCACTATGGAGAGGTACTGTATATAAGCCTAAATGCTATTGCTAATATCAGCATCACTAAATCTGTAGGGAGAAATACCAGTTTCACCCAGTAGAAAAAAATTGCCAAATTCTGGTCTCCATTCTCACCATTCTCCATCTCCATCTCTACTCTGCTCTCACCAGTTTCCATATGTAATGAGGCATTGGAAAATTGCTCTTATGAATTTAGACTAGACAAGGGGGTTTTTTTGAAGACAACAACAAACTTTATTGTAAAATGCAAAAATATTAAGGAAATGGTGTCCTTGCACCGCATGAAAGAAAAATTAATAAATATATAAATAAGATAAATAGAAAGCCACACAAGGGCTCGGAAAGGAAGGACCCCCTGGATCAAAAGCCTCTTTACTTTATTCTGCGCAAGTTGACTCAACATCTTCACGCTGCCCAGGGCTTGTGCGCTCAGCCCCGCCAGGTCCCTCTCCGAGAGCTCGCTGGCCCTGATCTGGATGTTCTCCACTCTGGGATCTCCTCCACTCTGGGGCACCATGAGGAAGACTGCACTCCTGTCTGCCAGGGGGCTGCCATTCACCGAGATGTTGAAGACCCACTCGTGGGCGGCAGGGGCCTGCAGGCCAGGCATCCTGAAAATGCTGGCGTCAAACTTGCCAGCAGGTGTGAACAGAGGAGTGGCAGCTTTTGTGGGGTTCCCTCGGCTGGCCAGAGTGATGGGGTTCCCTTTTCTGAGCCTGCTTTTTAGGAAATTCTTGACTCGGGATGAAGGGGGCCGGGTCCTCTTGGAATTTGGAGGCCTTTTGGTTGGAGTCTGCACCTTCCCCGGCTTCTGGGGCGCCACCTCCGGATCCGCAGCCACCTGGTTCTCCAGCGTGGCTTTCTTGGCTGCGGGCAGCAGAGACGTCTCCATCTCTTCCTCGATGGTCTCGATGGGCTTCTTGGCCATCACTTGTGCTGCGATGTTCCCAAACTCAGCCACAATTTTTCGCCTATCTCTCCTTTCAGCAACAACTTTGATAAAATGCTGCTTCCAGTTGAAGGACTTTCTTTCCATTTTTTCCTTTTCCAGATCTGGGGAAATGGGGAAGTCCAGCTCCATCACTTTTCCTTCCTGCTGTTCCATGGAGCCAGGTATTGTAGACATTCCAGTCCTGCCTGTGGCCTTTGCAGATGGCAAAAACCTCGCAGTGTGTTTGACCGCATCTTCTTCGAGTAAAGCTTGGAATTTCATCCGCCTATTTCTCCTTTCAGCAACAACTTTGATAAAATGCTGCTTCCAGTTGAAGGACTTTGTTTCCATTTTTTCCTTTTCCGAGGCTATTCCAAATTGCTCTAGTCTAGTTGGGTTCCAAGAACTGAAGAAGCGGGCTCAGAGCCCCTCCACGCTCAGCCGGGGGCGGGGACAAAAACAAAACTGTGGGACCAAACTGTGGGAGAATCCGCCTACCGTATTTTTCGGAGTATAAGACACACCGGAGTATAAGACGCACCTTAGTTTTTGGGGAGGAAAATAGGGGAAAACAATCTGCCTACCAGGTATTCATCTGGCTAGCATCCTTAGTCTGGTCAGCTTCAGCACATTATTTTATCCCCTGGTTAGGACTTAAAAAAACCTTCTTCTGAGAGAGTAACAATGAAAGAGCCTGCAAGCCAGTAAGAGCTGGGAAGATCGTTAGCACCTGGTTATGGCTAGAAAACAACTTCTTTGGAGCAAGTAGAGCAATGAAAAAAAAAACCTGCAAAGACTTAGGGCTGGAAAACATTCTTCTGAGAGTGTAACAATGAAAGAGCCTGCAAGCCGGTAAGAGCTGGGAAGATCGTTAGTACCTGGTTAGGGCTAGAAAACAACTTCTTTGGAGCAAGTAGAGCAATGAAAAAAAAAACCTGCAAAGACTTAGGGCTGGAAAAACATTCTTTGGAGAGCGTAACAATGAAAAAGCCTGCAAGGTAAGAGCTGGGAAGATCTGTTAGCACCTAGTTAGGGCTGGAAAAAAAGCTACATTCGAAGTATAAGACGCACCTGAATTTTCAGCCACTTTTAGGGAGGAAAAAGGTGCGTCTTATACTCCAAAAAATACGGTAATTCCCTTTTCAGACCAGACAAGTTTTAATGATGCGAGATTGGAAGGCATACTTCTGACTTTAACACTGAATTTTGTTACTGTATCTTTCTCTTAATGTTTTATTACCCTGCAACAAACATACTCAACAGATAACCAAATCATTGAACTTTATTCTAGTGCACAGCAAAAGAAATCTAACGAAGATACTTCACACACTGCCTCTCATCTTCTTTTTTTAAAACCTTGAAATAAGAGGTGAGTGATAAATTTTGCACACCATTAGGAACAAGGTGGATTTCTCTTCCAAAAAGCCATATTGAAAAGGTGAAGATTGGACAATGACAAATGGCAGAGGGCACTACATTGCCATTGTGTTATATACCCCATCTAAAGGTGTTTTATCATGGGATGTTTCTTTTTCCATCAAATGGATCCATCCATAAACTCCTTACATCCCTAACAGCTGCAGAGCTGTAACAGAAAGTATCATGTGTCTGAGGACCTGATCTTCAGAAACATTGAACATTGCCAAAAGGAAAAATAACTATATTTGTGTGGGCTACAAGCTTAATGCATTTTGGTGAACCACCAATCCAATATTTATTTTTCAAGATGTTATCAGGCTGTTTATGACAATAAACAATTGTGTGCTCAGGTGAATGGTAAAGATTTAGTTACCTTTCCAGGAAGACATTTAGAGAGCAATTCAGGAGAAAAATGCAGCCCCCAGTAATGTTTGGAAAGATTGCAAAAATGCATCCTGTTTGGAAATACGATGCAAATTCAAGGTAGCAGGTACTCAGCAGACCACTTTAGAGGTTATCAGAATTAAATAGAAGAAAGAGTGTAAGTTGATAGTTTTCAATCTTTTTATTAGGACAGGATGTGGGTGTAAGGGATCTTCTATGTTGCAAAGGAGTGCCTCAAATAAGCTGGTATTAAATTGGAAAGATAAGTCTGCTTAGGGAAGGCTAAAGGGAATTATATGCCAGGCATAATGGCTGGAGAAGACTGCCTCTCAAGTACCGGTAGATTGATTCAATTTCCTGCTATTCTAGCAAAACTATAACAATATTAGTAATGATAACAAAGATTGAGCAGCCATTAGCAGCTAGTCTGCTGAATGTGACATACAGTACCTCTCTGGCACTTATTTCATCTACTAAAATCTCAAGTCATATTTACCACTTAGATTTCAGTGGATTACAACCACTGAGGACATTATAGGTTTTTGTTTCTCTTGGGCTTTGGATAGCACTTAGACTTATATACCGCTTCATAGTGCTTTACAGCCCTCTCTAAGCAGTTTACAGAGTTCAGCATATTGCCCCCAACAATCTGGGTCCTCATTTTACCGACCTCAGAAGGATGGAAGGCTGAGTCAACCTTGAGCCTGGTGAGATTTGAACAGCTGAACTGCTGAACTGCAGTGCTGCACTTTAACCATTGCGCCACCTCGGCCACCTCCACCTCGGATGAATGGCTTTAAAATCACTTCATCCCAAACTAACCCTTGTTTTGCAAATGTTGGTGATAAGAGTGCTACCAATCTGTAATTGGCACCTAGTAATATTCAAGTCAGTATCTGATTCATGACAACAAATTTTTGCAGTATTTTGTAGGCGGCATGCAATGCTATTTAAGTGATCTGATTCTTCTCAGGGAGACAAAGCAATGTAGATAATTCATTTGTTGGCTAGGGACATGGCAATGCTTTTGAAGTAATATTGACATAAACTTGGGGTTCCACAAGAGCTTGATGGTCTCCTGTGAGAGACTAAGGACAAAATAAATAACTTGAATTTGCAGATTTTTCATCATTTGAGCTTTGTCTGTTGATCAAGGATTCAGAGATTTCTTTTTAACTAATAGGTTCCACAACTTGAAAAAAGTTTCAAAACCTTTGCTATCCTTCATTTTATGGGGTTCATATTTAGCAGAGCATATTTGTGTAAGTTGAAGCAGGAGTATATAGATGTAAATCTTTAGAGTTCAAAGTGAGTAGTGTTTGTTTGTTTGTTTGTTTTTAAAGGATGTGTGAAACTCACCCATTTGGTAACAGAACATTCCAGATAACTATTTATTATTTATTTATTTATTTATTTATTTATTTATTTATTTATTTATTTATTTATTTATTTATTTATTTATTTATTTATTTATTTATCAAGGACGTATTAGATAACATATATAGGTATAAACATGATTTGAACACATAAAATGAATATGAATAAAAGGGAACATTAGAACAGGGATGGTAGGCATGCTGGTGCGTTTATGCACGCCCCTTAAAGACCTCTTAGGAATGGGGTGAGGTCAACAATAGACAGTCTAAGGTTAAAATTTTTGGGGTTTGGGGATGAAACCACAGAGTCGGGTAGTGCATTCCAGGCATTGACCACTCTATTGCTGAAGTCGTATTTTCTGCAATTGAGTTTGGAGTGGTTTACTTTAAGTTTGTATCTATTGTGTGCTCGTGTCGTGTTTTGGTTAAAGCTGAAGTAGTCATTGACAGGATAGTTATAATAGTTATATTATACCAGATAGTTTAATGAACTACGCTTAGGTCATACCAAAGGCGGCATAGTTCTAAGTTGTCTAAGCCCAAAATTTCAAGTCTGGTGCCATAAGGTATTCTGTTGCTAGCAGAGGAGTGGAGGACTCTTCTCGTGAAATATCTCTGGACACGTTCAATTGTATTAATGTCCAATATGCAGTGCAGGTTCCAGATAGATGAGCTGTATTCGAGAATTGGTCTAGCAAATGTTTTGTATGCTCTGGTTAGTAGTGTAGTATTACCAGAGAAGAAGCTATGCAAGATTGGGTTTACAACTCTTAATGCCTTTTTGGCAATGTTGTTATGGTGGGCTTTGGCACTTAGATCATTACATATGAGTACTCCAAAGTCCTTGACATAGTGAGGGTTGTTTACAAGGTCGTGTCCACTCAGCTTGTATTTTGTGTTCTGATTCTTTTTGCCAATGTGTAAGAGAGGGCATTTGTTGGTTGAGATTTGGAGTTGCCAATTGTTTGACCATTCTGACACAAAGTCTTTTTGAAGGGTAGCAGCATTGTGAGTGGTGTTAAATAGTTTTACATCGTTGGCGAAGAGAACACAGTTGCTTATAATATGATCGCATTTGTCATCGTTGGTGGAGATATCTTCAATTTGTGGGTGTTTGATTGTGGAGTTTTTTGAGTTTTTGCTTGGCATGGTCAATAATCAAATAGTGTCTGACTAATTAATATCAGTAATCAATAAATGTCTAACAAATTAATCAATGTGTGATTAGTTTATAGTACTTAACCAATCAAAAACCAATTAATTAATTAATTAATTAATTAATCAGGGCATAATTAATTAATTTATTAATAATATTTAACCAATCAAATGATCAATCAGACTAATCATTAAAATCAAATAATAATATAATCAATCTACAATGAATCAATGCCTAAATTATTAATTGTTTAATTGATAATCATTCAATGTTTAACTAATTAGTCAGTTATTTAATACTCAATTAATCAATGTTATATTAAGAAATTATGGTAGAAAGAGGTACAGTAGAAAGAGGTACAGTAAGTTGTGTTTCAGATGGCTCTTGGGGTGCAGGAAGGAAGTATGTCTTGGTGGAAGGACGGACACGTGGGCGCCTTAGAACAAAAACCCTCTCTCTCACAAGGCTGGGAAAAGTTAGTTTCATTTACTATCTGGTTTATTTGAGATTCTGCTTTAGTGGGATTTTTCTTTAGTGAGGATTCTTAGTATTTATCTGTTCAGTGGATCTGGTGATCCAGGATCCAGAAATTAAAATCAATTAATTAGTCATTTATCTGTTCAGTGAATCTGGTGATCCAGGATCCAGTGTAGTATCTTCAGGATCCAGTGATCTGGTGATAGCTTCAGGATTTTGCTTTCGGCTATGGGGCCTCAGCTGTAGCTTCAGGTGGGGATTCAGCAGCGGGGCACTCAGCGCTTTCAGTTTCAGGAGAATCCTTTTCTAGGCTTTTGACTTCAGGAGAATCCCTTTCCAGGCGCTTTAGGCTTCAGCTTTTTGATTTTGGGAGAATCCCTTTCTAGGCTTTTGGCTTTAGGAGAATCCCTTTCCAGGTGCTTTAGGCTTTGGGAGAATCCCTTTCTATGCGCTTTGGGAGAATCCCTTTCCAGGCGCTTCGGGGACGGAGCCTTAACGTCGCTTCGGGGAAACCTCACGGAGCCTTTACTGCGCTTCGGGGGAATCCCTTTCCAGGCATTTTGGGGAATCTTTTTTTTAAAGTACTTTTCATTAAAAGGTTTTACATACATATTAAGAAATAAATTCAAGGAAAAAATGTAATTAAGAAAGAAGAACAAAATGAAAGGAAAAAAGGAAAAAGAAAAAAAGAAAAACAAAACAAAACATGAAGTGGTGTTTATATATATCTATATACACACGCATGCATGCACACACACACACACACACACACACACACACACACACACACAGAGTATATACACCTATATATGGCTTCTGATCTTCCTCTTGGCAGTTACTTATACAATCAAACTTCTCTCTTCAAGATTTCATCATAATTCCCTTCTTTCCATAACCTGTTCTCTCTAAACATCAAAACCATAAATCACAAAATCATTCTGTTTCTTACACAAAAATTCCATAAGGGTTTCCAATCATTGATGAATGTTGATAATGACCTTTCTCTAATCAAATAAATCAGTTTGGCCATCTCAGCAAGTTCTGTCAACTTCACCAACCATTCTGTTCTGACCCAGCTGCTGGACCAAGGAACACAGCACAAACAACGTCCGAACAAACCTTGTTTTAATATTAACAAACTACTAATTAACTTTCTTAGCAGTCCTTTTTTAAAGTCAATGAAAGTATAACTTTCATTGAGAGATAACATGAGATGTGAGCACCAGCTTTACTTATATGCATGGTACCTGCAGCATCCTGTTAATAGTAAGGAGGATGGTACCAGTCAGATCTGGCACATCTGGACCACAGTGCATTATAAGTGCAATGTGAACCAAATCTGACCTGGTGTATGCTCATGTTGTTCTATGCAACATGGGATCGATACTTGAGAAATGCCTTGCAAACCGGCATTCTGTTGCCTACATCCCACCAATTAGGGCAGTGGCTCTCTTGTTGGGATCAGCGGAGCAATCTGTAATTGTTTGTTTGTGATCCAGTTTGGGATTGTCACTGCCAATGAGTAAAACATCAGAGTCTGGTTTTTTGATCGGGATAAAGACATTACTTGAGACCAGGAAAAGGGGTAATTGGGTCAACCGTTGAATTAAGAAGAATATGCTGTGGGCTGAAAATGCTGCAATAAACAGGAAAAAGACAATGAACTGTAAACAATAATTTAATATAAGAAACCTACATATGATTACAGGTAAAACCACATATAGCAGAAAGATGTTGCTAAATATACATTAAACCTGTGCATTTCACTGATGTGTCCTCAATAGCTTAAATTTCTTTAAAATGAAATGGAACAATTTGTGTAAACAACTGTTGCATGTGTTTATGTGTCTAGATGGGCAAGGAAAGGGGAGAAGGGTTTTTTTCTTAGTTCCTTTCTTATGGAGTTTCTCAGACATCTGGCTGACCATTATTCATATAAGAACATTGTTATGGTATTGTTATGTAGTAAATTTTGGTTTTGCACTAATATATTGGTGCCATTTAGACAGAGGTCCCAGGACATAGTCTGAAGAATAATAAGAGACCCCAAAAGCAGCAAAGCCAACTTATCATATTTTAAAAGAAGGGAAAGAAGTCTTATCATCTACAGTAATATTTCTCAACCTTCTTGCGCCTTGGTCGCCTTCCAACCTTGTTTTTTCTCCTGTGGTCTGCCTGTCCAGGTCCCATTATTGGTGAAAAATAGACTTTACACACTTGGCTTGTAAATGGAATATGATTGTATTTATAATAAAAACAGTATTTGCAGTATAACACATTTTGGTTTCTTGTGGCCCTATTGGGATGTATCATGGTCCTGATTACATGCTTTTCACCAGTGGCTCCAGCGGTGGGTTGCTCCCAGTTCGGCCCAGCTCTACGAACCGGTAGTGACGGCGGCGGGAGGCTCCACCCACCCGCCCAGGATGCTTCTGTGCATGTGCAGAAGTGTTGCGCACATGCGCGCAAACCAATAGCAACAGGTTTTAGAACCCACTACTGAGTGGCTCCCTTGAAATATTCTAGGGCCCCTAATTGAGAACCACTGCTTTATGGAGCAACTCTTTTTCTGTTAACTCAGTTCTATAAATATCTAGCATTGCCTTTCTGTTCTTTTGGCATTTCATATTAGGTAAAAATTAATCTATCAGGTGATTATCTAGGACTTTAGCTCATCCTTAGATACTATACTTTGGTTGTGAGAGATAGTTTAATTTTCCCACCATATAAGTCTGTGAGTGCTAGGGACATCTGACAAATCCCCTCATGCTGTTGAATTCTCAAATCTTGGCTAGAACATTTTTCTTCAGGAGGGAAGACTGGAAAGGGTATTGCTTCCTTTCTGTTAAAACGTCTCCTACCTGAGGCAGTGGCATCCTGCTTTCTTATCCAGAAACAGCAAACCCAATCTCGCTGCGGCAGGCACAGACTGAACTGGAATGCCAACAGCTCACTGGAAGCCCCCAGACCACAATCTCCTGGAAATAAACCGAGACTTAAGGAAAAGAGGTGGGTGTAAAGCCAAATATTTTAACCCAGTTTGTTTTAAAGTGTTTTCAGATTGTCTCTGTGTGTCGGCATATATCACTTCACTTCACTTTATATATTCTCATCCCTACAACTTCCCTACTAAATGGTAAAAATATGCCTGTGGCCTTTTCATATTCTCTCTTCCTGGATCTTTGTGTCCTACTTAAGTCATTTACTTGTAGATACATGGAGGCGAACCAAACCACATTTTTCTCAACAGATTTAAAGCTGAGCTCTATTCTATGGATTGCTTTTGATGGCAGAAAAGTAATCCCAACTGCTTGAGAGGAAAAAAGCAGGAAAAAATGATCCCAATAAAATTAATTTAGCACAGGCAAGGGAAATAATCAGGAGGGAGCATCCAATAGTTAAACTGGATGTTGTAAAGGTTACAGACAGATAGGATTCATCAAACAGCCAATCAGTGAAAGGAGAACACAGGAAGATTGGTAAATTATAATAATAAGAATCATTAAAAAGTCTCCTTCAGGTTCCACCTCTAGTAATTATATGGATATAATGATGTTGTTTACTAATCAACAATATAGAAGTCACAATACCTGCATAGTTTGGGTCTAGACAGAGGAAGGATCAATGCTTTTCTTCCAAGCACCTGCCAGAAAAAAACTGTTTTGCACCCAGAGTCCCCTGGGAGTTGGGCGGCATATAAATCCATTTAAATAAATAAATAAAATAAATAAATAGTTTGACCGTGTCTAAATAATAAAGCTTATCCAAGTGCCTATGCTTATCTAATAACCAAATGGTATCTTGTTACTATGAATTTTAACAAATAGCTGCTGGAGTTGAGTACAGCTAGAATAGAATAGAATAGAATAGAATAGAATAGAATAGAATAGAATAGAATAGAATAGAATAGAATAGAATTCTTTATTGGCCAAGTGTGATTGGACACACAAGGAATTTGTCTTTGGTGCATATGCTCTCAGTGTACATTAAAAAAAAAGATACATTTGTCAAGAATCATGAGGTACAACACTTAATGATTGTCATAGGGTACAAATAAGCAATCAGGAAACAATATTAATATAAATCATAAGGATACAAGCAGCAAGTTATTGTTGTGACCCAGCACCGCAACCCCCAGAAACACACACACACAACCATTTGTGATTCAAACAAAAAGGGTCCTTTTACTAATAAGGTTTCTTAGCAAAAGCTCAGGGGTTTTAAAAGTCCATAAACAACACAATAGTAAAGTCTCGGGGAATAATGTTCCTTTGGTTCCTTGAGGGTTAAATATCAAAGGGTCAAATGTTCAAAACAATACTCAGTAATTCTCCTCTTATCTTACAAGTTGGCTGGCTTCCCGGAATAAGCCTTTCAGAAGCTGCTGTCTCCGAATACAAGATTTCCGAACAAATACAGAGGCAAACAAGACTATGGATGTGCTGTAGATCATTTGACACGTTGTTCTCAGCACTGAGTGCTGATTGCGCCGGCCTAATATAGGCACTGAAGGGCGTGGCCCAATTAGCCCTCAGTGCTACCTCCGAGTAGACCTATGCTTACTCAGCCAGTCCTGTCTTCTGGCTGCTCTGCGAGCTCTGGCGTCCAGCAGAGGTTCTTCATCTCCTGATGATTCACTCTGCTGCGCAGGTGCAGAAGGTCCTGGGGGATCGTCCTGCTCTGGCACCGAGTCCTCATCACCAGCCGTCTCCGGTGCCAGGCACATGGGCTGGTACTGCTGCACCATGAGCGGCTCCTCGTCCTCCGGATCCTCCATCCTCGGCGCCGGACGCGGCCAAGGCACAACAGTTATAGTCATGCAGTCATAAGTGGGAGGAGATGGGTGATAGGAACAATGAGAAGACTAATAGTAATAGTAATGAAGCCTTAGTGAATAGTTTGACAGTGGTGAGGGAATTACAGTGTTTGTTTAACAGAGTGATGGCATTCGGGGAAAAAACTGTTCTTGTGTCTAGTTGTCTTGGTGTGCAGTGCTCTATAGCGTCATTTTGAGGGTAGGAGTTTAAACAATTTATGTCTAGGATGCGAGGGGTCAATAAATATTTTCATGGCCCTCTTTTTGACTCGTGCAGTATACAGGTCCTCAATGGAAGGCAGGTTGGCAGTAATTGTTTGTTCTGCAGTTCTGATTATCCCCTGAAGTCTGTGTCTGTCTTGTTGGGTTGCAGAACCAAACCAAACAGTTATAGAGGTGCAGATGACAGACTCAATAATTCCTTTGTAGAACTGTATCAGCAGCTCCTCGGGCAGTTTGAGCTTCCTGAGTTGGCACAGAAAGAACATTCTTTGTTGTGCTTTTTTGATGACGTTTTTGATGTTAGGTGACCATTTTAGGTCTTGAGATATGATAGAACCTAGAAATTTGAAGGTCTCTACTGTTGATACTGTGTTGTTTAGTATTGTAAGAGGTGGTAGAATGGGAGGGTTTCTCCTAAAGTCTACCACCATTTCTACGGTTTTGAGTGTGTTCAGTTCCAGATTGTTCTGCTCGCATCACGAGGCTAGTTGTTCAACCTCCCGTCTGTATGCGGCTTCATCGTTGTCTCGAATAAGACCAATCACTGTGGTGCCATCTGCAAACTTCAGTAGTTTAACAGATGGATCGTTTGAGATGCAGTCATTGATATATAGAGAGAAGAGAAGTGGTGAGAGCACACAGCCTTGGGGGGGGGGCTGTGCTAATTCTACAGGTATCTGATGTGATTTTGTCTAGCTTCACCTGCTGCTTCCTGTCCGTTAGGAAGCTTGTGATCCACTTACAAGTGTGTTCAGGTACCGCTAGCTGATTTAGTTTAGTTAGAAGAATGTCCGGTATGATGGTATTGAATGCTGAACTAAAGTCTACAAAGAGGACCCATTTTCTCAAAGAAGAAAATGTTAATCCAGATGAGCTAGTCTAGAGGAAAACATACAACAGCAAGTGATTTGCAGGTAAAATATCTACATACAGTAAGCCTTTCCCACTCCGGTACTCTAAAGAAGCAATGGATTCCTGGGTACTCTAGGATCAACACATCTTAAAGACATGGGTTTTGAAAGCTTGATATTTAATTATTTGTTTATTAGATTTGTGTGCTGCCTATCTTGTCTAAGGGGGACTCTGGGTGACTTAAAGACATTAAAATGAACATTAAAATGATAGAACAATAAATAACAATAATAATGATGACATTTACAGTTGAAAGATGGGGAGGATGGGAGACAGCACAAAGTACTTGGGGATAGGTGGCATCTTCTCTTAATCTGATAGTCACCCCCAGAGTGGTGCATCCCCATTGGGGGCCCAGGCCAACTGGCAGAACCAGTTCTTCAGGCCCTTTTGGAAGGTCAGGCGGATGGGTGAGGATCTCAACTCAGGGCTATGATATTCCAGAGGAGAAAAAGCTTTTCTCCTGGGCCCCGCCAGCTGAAATGTCTTGACCGACAGAGCAATAATTCAGAAACAATCATGCAAGATTTATCTCTCCTGAATTATGATTGAAGAGTGCACAGCATTAGCTGTGAAATAGAACAAAGAAATAGAACATTATATAAATGAATAGCAATGTACTACTGATATCCCTACTGATCTTACTACTTCATCTCCCCGTCTCAAATCAAGGAGATTTCTATCAACTGTTTAAACAGAAAAGAGATCAAGAAAGATCCATAGTCCAGCATGAGATATTCTGAAATCCTGATAGTAAGGACAATTTTTTCAGAGAGGAGAACATGTTTCCATTTTTCACAGCATGCCTAGAGGGAGGATCTGCCTTTTTCTTGCCAGCAATAACCTGCCAGGAAATGCTTTCTGCATTATAATCCAATTTTGGAATAGCTCCAATTTTAGGAGGGACGGGGATTATACTGGGCACTGGAAGATGCTGTTTCAGTGTTTGAGCAAAGAGGGCTAGCCAGCAGTGATCATTCCTGAAAATTGCCCTCCCTATGCAAGTGTGAGGAAGCAACAGAGATTACTTTAAACCAGGGGTGGCCAAACTATGGTTCTTTGAGGACCTGTGGACTTCAACTCCCAGAATTCCTGAGCTAGCCATGCATGCATGGCTGGCTCAGGAATTCTGGGAGTTGAAGTCCACAGGTCCTCAAAGAACCATAGTTTGGCCACCCCTGCTTTAAACCATGATTAGGTTTGTGGATCAGGAAAGCCTTGATCAATTTTGGTCCAGAAGTGTAACTCCTTTAGAAGAAGAGAGGGAGGCAGGAGCTAAAAAAATTGTTGAAGGCCAGAGTGCTGGCAGGGGAACACACTTAAGCTCTGTATCTACTCCATGGACTGGGTGCTACTCATGTCTGCCAGATAATGTTCTTCCAAATCTTCTGTGAAGGACAAAAATATGCTGGCTTGGGAATTCTGGAAGTTGAAGTTCCATAGGTTGTAAAGTTGCCATAGCTGCCCACCCTTGTACTATCATCTGTAACTCTCAGTATGGCTGTGGATACGCTGCATTACTAGTATACAATTGTCAGAATGGGAATTAATTGACTGCATTGCTTTTTTGCTAAGTGACCAGGTTGGGACTCTCTAGCACATTGTGCTGTGCTGAACTCAGCTGAAATCACTAGAAAAACTGACTGTCTGCTTTTTTGGCCTCCATTCACTGGCTGGAGATAAGAAGATTTCAACTCCCAGAATTCATGGCTGGCTCAGGAATTCTGGGAGTTGAAGTCCACAGGTCCTAAAAGAGCTGTACTTTGCCTACCCCTGCCCTAGGAGAATGGAATCATGATACTAGAAGAAATTAATTGCCCCAAAATATGAACCCAGTGATTGACCTTGGCATCTGAGGCTTGAGGGAGCCCCAAATGTAGTCCAATGGTGGGGTATAGAAAATGATATTTATATTGTATGATGGGGGAGGTCCCCACCGTGGAATAGTTTACATTTGCATTAGAAATCCCCCCTTCTGTTCACGAGAAGTTCTATAGAGCAGGGGTCCCCAAACTTAGCAACTTTAAGACTTGTGGACTTCAACTCCCAGAATTTCTCAGCCAGCTTTGCTGGCTGAGGAATTCTGGGAGTTGAAGTCCACAAGTCTTAAAGTTGCCAAGGTTGGAGAGCCCTGCTATAGAGAGCCTTTTTTAATATATATATATATATATACCTGCTAACTCCATTTCATTTGTTTAAGCAGCAAGGTTTATATATTTTTTCCAAGAATGGATATATAACAATCCCATGCCACATTGCAACCATAAAGGAGTTGTGGTGGATGCAGGCAGGCAGACAAGTGTGGGACTGGAATGATCCAGAGGTCTCATAGTGGGACAAGCTTCATTTTATGCCAACAGCAATACATTCATCATTAACATATTACATGGGAATGCCCCCTCCCTTCCACCATCCCCAAGCACAAGATTAGGAGCGCAGGCAAGAATTATATTAGCATGTGTCCAATGGAAACTGGGATCATACAGGAGTAGAGAAGAAATCCATTGGGCACAAAGACTGCTTGACTGCCAACTGCAGCCTTCGCTTCATCAAGGTGTTGCTGCTATTAGCCCTGAAACTATTTTATGCTCCATTGGTAGGATATGCTTCAGACATCCTTGGTGTAGTCACGGTTTTGAAATCTGGCCAACTAAGCTCTATTGCAGACTAAGCCCTCTCCATTATTTGCTTCTCTGAAAAAGTCTCGAGAACTAGATTTGGTTGAATGAGAACATGCCTATGCCATCTGCCATTCTGCTTTTTAAAAAAAGCATGCAATGCCTTCCAGTATTTTTTTTATTATTTTTTATTATTTTATTTTACTTATTTATATTTTATTTTATTATTCATTTCATATTTTATCTTATCTTATCATCTTATCTTATCTTATCTTTTTTATTTATTTTATTTATTTATTATATTATATTATTCATTTCATATCTTACCTTATTATTTTATTCATTTCATTTATTATTTTATGTTTTTATGTTTTTATTATTTTATGTTTTAAGTTATTATTTTATTTTTATTTTATTTTATTTTTTTATTTTATTTTTTTATTTTATTTTATTATTTTATTTTATTTTATTTTATTTTATTTATTTTATTATTTTATTTTATTTTATTTTATTTTATTTTATTATTTTAATTTTATTTATTTTATTTTATTATTTTATTTTATTTATTTTATTTTATTTCATTTTATTTATTTATTTATTTATTTATTTTATTTTATTTTATTTTATTATTTTATTTTATTATTTTATTTTTATTTTTTTATTTTTTTATTTTATTTTATTTTATTTTATTATTTTATTTTATTTTATTTTTTTATTTATTTTATTTTATTTTATTTTTTATTTATTTTATTTTAATTTATTTTATTTTATTTTATTTTATTTTATTTTATATTTTTTTTATTATTTTATTTTTTTTATTTTATTTCATTTTATTTATTTGTTTATTTTATTTATTTTATTTTATTTTATTTTATTATTTTATTATTTTATTATTATTTTATTATTTATTATTTTATTTATTTTTATTTTATTTTATTATTTATTTTATTTTTTTTATTTTATTTTATTTTATTTTATTTTATTTTATTATTTATTTTATTTTATTTTATTTTATTATTTTATTTTATTTTATTTTATTTTATTTTATTTTATTTTATTTTATTTTATTTTATTTTATTTTATTTTATTATTTTAATTTTATTTATTTTATTTTATGTTTTTATTTTTTTATTTTATTTTATTTTTATTTTATTTTATTTTATTTTATTTTATTTTATTTTATTTATTATTTTAATTTTATTTATTTTATTTTATTATTTTATTTTTTTATTTTATTTTATTTCATTTTATTTATTTATTTTTTTATTTTATTTATTTTATTTTATTTTATTTTATTATTTTATTTTTATTTTATTTTTTTATTTTATTATTTTATTTTATTTTATTCCTCTATCCTGGTGCTACTTGACCTCTCAGGGGCCTTCGATACCATTGACCATGGTATCCTTCTGCGTCGTCTCGGAGAGGTGGGGGTGGGCGGCACTGTTTTGCAGTGGTTCTCCTCCTTCCTCTCTGACAGGACGCAGTCGGTGTTGACAGGGGGGCAGAGGTCGAGCCCTAGGCCCCTACTATGTGGGGTGCCTCAGGGCTCGGTCCTCTCACCCATCCTGTTTAACATCTACATGAAGCCACTGGGTGAGATCATCCGACGACACGGGGTGAGGTATCAGCAATATGCTGATGATACCCAGTTGTACATCTCCACCCCATCTCAATTTGGGGAAGCCGTGGACGTAATGGGCCGCTGCCTGGCCGATGTTAGGGTCTGGATGGGGAAGAACCGGCTAAAACTTAACCCTGACAAGACCGAGTGGCTGTGGATATTGCCTCCTAAGGACTTGACCAACTGTCCCTCCTTGGTTCTTGGGGGAGAGAAATTAGCTCCCTCAGAACGGGTCCGCAATTTGGGTGTCCTCCTAGATCCACAGCTAAAATTGGAGCAACATCTTTCAGCTGTGGCTAGGGGGACCTTTGCACAAGTATGTCTCGTGCACCAATTGCGACCCTACCTGGAGAGGGAGGCACTTCTCACAGTCACTCATGCCCTCATCACCTCACGGCTGGATTACTGCAATGCGCTCTACATGGGGCTACCCTTGAAGAGTGTCCGGCGACTGCAACTGGTGCAAAATGCAGCTGCGCGAGCTGTGGTGGGTGCACCCAGATGCACCCACGTAACACCAATTCTCCGCCAGCTGCATTGGTTGCCCATTAGTCTCCGGATCCAATTCAAGGTGTTGGTCATTACCTTTAAAGCCCTACATGGCTCAGGGCCAGGTTACCTTCGGGACCGCATCCTGCCGCATACCTCCCTACGACCGGTTAGGGCCCATAGAGTCGGCCTCCTCCAGGTCCCATCGACCAAACAATGTCGGTTGGCGGGACCGAGGGGGAGGGCCTTCTCTGTGGGAGCTCCCTCCCTGTGGAACCAGCTTCCCCCGGAGATCAGGACTATCCCCACCCTGCTGGCCTTCCGGAAAGCAATAAAAACTTGGCTCTTCCGGCAGGCGGGGTGAAAGTGAGACGATACTCTTTTAATTTTTATATGTTATATGTTTTTAACTATTGTATTTTATTGCATTTGTATTGTCGAAATGGATCTGAACATGTTGTGAGCCGCCCAGAGTCCCTAGGGAGTTGGGCAGCATACAAATCCATTTAATTAAATTAATTAAATTAAATTTTAAATGTCTTTTTTTTCTATATTAATGCAATAAAAATAAACAAACACAAACAAACAAACAAATACCTAATTTCCAATGGCTGTGTATTTCCCCAAGTTATAGAATGCTATTCTTGCTCAATAATTCAGAAAAGTGTTATTTAGAGAGGCATGCATGCAGAAACTGATATTTTATGGCATGGAGTATATTTTAAGGAAAATCTCAGACAAATTTGTAAGAAACTACGTTGCATTTTAATGCATTTTTGGTCCTTTGAAAATGCAGAAATAAGATTAACAAATTTAGGATAGAACAAGCTGATCCTGTGAAAAGTGACAAATAAATTGATCTATCTATCTGGAGTTTCTGATATGCCATTAAAATATTCAGTTAAAAAAATAGAACAGTTGAAGAGCTTAACCTCTCCCGTACCCCCACAACAATCATATAAAAATTGCAACCAAATCAGAACATATTTTTGCCATTTCAGTTGAAAAGGGAGAAAAATTAGCATCAGGATGTGGAACTTCCCTGACAGTCCAAATGACTGACAAATTCTTGTGGATTTCTCCAAAAGTTAAACTAAATCCAGCCCCCAGTCATGCTTGGCCCTTACAATTCAACACTGCTTGGAAATAAATGCAATCATACCCTAACAATTATTTGGATAATTGTTCATAAGACCAACCTACCAACCAATGTCTTTATATTGGTATGTTGCCTAATCTAGAATATATTAAGGTATTATTTCTGCAACTTTTTTTCTTCTTCTGATCTTTTAAGAGTGGTGAACCCATTTATCAAGGACTGAGGAAAAAGGCTATGCATATTGTAATTCTAGACCAAAGCTGAGGGAGAGAGAAAGGGAGAGAGAAATTTAGCCTCAATGACTAAGGTGACCAGACGTCCCAATTTTGGCGGGACAGCCACACTTTTTAATGATTTGTCCCGCGTCCCGCTGCGTTTCTAAAAAGTCCTGATTTTTTGAAAGAATGCACGACTAGGGCATTCTTTCAAAAAATCAGCCTGAAAGGGGGGCGTGCGAGACTGGGGGGAGTTAAAAAAACCCACAACTGCAGCGCAGACGTTTAGTCCAAGGTCCCTCCCAGCTCTATTCTGATTGAAGTTGTCAGCCGCTGCATCTCGCCTTGCTCCTCCTCAAGGAAGCTGCAGCTCTTTTAGGGTGCTGGCAGGAAGCCTGCCTCCCAGAAGATGCAGGAGCACCTTCGGTTTTGTCTTGTTCCTTCTGAACGGCCCAGGGACGTGAACGCTAGTCATTCATTCTCTCTCCCTCTTTTTCTGTTATTTTGCCGTCAGCCTCTGCAACTCCGGTAATTAACTGAATATACATTTCTGCCCTTTCAGCCAGTTTAGCTCTGCCTATAACCTCGCAGTTGCACCTTTCCTTCCTGCTCCTCACAGCCCCGAGCAGAACAATTTCCTCTGTGTGTGTGTGTGTGTGTGTGTGTGTGTGTGTTATGTGTTAATATTTCTCGTTCCTTCAAATGAGCTCGTTTTTGACTCAAATGACTGGAAGACGCAACAGAGAGCCCTGCAACGGCTTGGGGCAGGGTGGAGGGAAGAAAAAAGTGTGTTGCATGAAGGCCTTCTTCACCCCACCTTCAAATTTTTGTAGTCAATTACCCAAGCAAAGTTTTCATGAGTGTGATTTTCAAGGCTTTTTTATTTGAAACAATGAATCGGTCAAAGGAAAATACCAAGAGAGTGTCCCTTTTAAAAGTATGCTGTAAAAATAAAAGGACTGTAAACACATTTGCAAATGCTAAAGAAATAGCACATTGAAGTCATCCTCACTTCAGACGATGAGTTCATTTCTGTCTTCTCTATCTACTTCCTTCAATCTTGCCAAGCAGGGTAGCTATTTTTTCTAGTACACACAGTTTTGTCACATGTCCAAAATATGAACTTTTGCAGCTGATAATTACAGAACCAGGATTGGTTCTTTAATTCTTCTTGCAGCACATGTTGCTTTCTCTATTGGTTACATTATATTTTTGATCTTGTGTCCTTTGCCTTTTCTGAAACGCTCCTGTTAGGTTGAAAATTTAAAGGTTTTGTTCATTCTTCTAAAAAAAAAAATCAGCATAGTCTATAAAAACAGTTTTCATTGTTTTTATATCAAATACATTTATTGTAATACTGTTAATTTGGGATGATTTTGATTTCACTGAGATAAACTGGGACAATGTATGGTTTTGCTTTGCTTTGCATATAAGAGAAGTAGGATTACTCATTGATATAAATGTTTATACAGGCTAGACGTATTTTGTTTAATAAATTAAATTGATAGGTGCAAATAGGTGCCAATTGAAAAAGTAATCAAACTTAATAGATTGAAATTAATATTTAATATTTCTGATTTTGAATATTTTTAAAGTTTGCATCAATCAAACTTGGCTAATATTGCACAATCACAGAATAATTGTTTGCAGGTAAAAGAAAGGGACTTAATGTTTTCTAACCATCCAATATTGTATATCATGGGTGTCAAACTCGCGGCCTCACATTGCCATCACATGACATTTCATGATGTTTTTCCCATTAACGGAGCTGGGGTGGGCATGGCTTGCATGTGACACATCCAGCCCACGGGCCACCAGTTTGACACCTCTGTGTATATTGTCTTAATTTTTTCATTATGCATATTTTACTGTTTAGAAGGTATTTAAGAAATAAAATATTTTGCAATGCAAATTGAAAATGTTCTTATGGGAATGTATTAATTTGGATATATTATGTGATATCAAGTTGAATAGTGAACCTTAGCAACCACATAGAAGTTTTTCCCACATTGTGTAAAGAAAAGTTATGGAAAGCTTCCACTTCAAAATTTTATCTCTGTTCTTCATTTTAATTAAAATAGTTATATTCAGACTATAGTGATTTATATACAAGTGTTGTGGGATACTAAAAAAAAGGCATGCCCACAATGTTTGTAATAAGATGCAATGTTACGAATATCAAAAGGTGTAGAACAGTGTAAACATAGATTTTTCTAAAATAAAAGTTTTGTAAAGAATTTTATTCTTATTTCATTCTATTTAGGTTTCACTCTTTATTTAAACAACAGTTTATTTTTGTGTCACCTTGTGTCACTGTGCTCTACCTTACCCCACTCAGCCCAGTTCTGTTCCTCACTATCTTGTAGTTTAGTTGTGTCTGATCACTGGTTGGATGCTGTAATCATTTTGGTAAAGGCCAGCATATTAACAATAAACCTTAAAAAGATACTCTGGATTAGTTGTTCCCAGACCTAATAATATGGCAAGGATGTGGGTGACTGTCTTCAGTGGTTTCTATTTCAGGTAAGGTCATAACTGATATACCAGCCAAAGCTGAATAAAGAACACCTAACATAGGTCTTTGCCTACTCCTCTAACAGATGTGAGTCCAGGACTTCAGATTGGCAGCCTGCTGTATCTGAGGAAACACAACCCCTATCAAGGGTCAAATATTGTGTAGACTGAGATACTATAGTCCTGGAGTCAGTAACTTCTGAATTAACAGCTACTCCATCTTACTTTGATTTCTTCCTGTTCCGATCTTGATTAGGTGGAACATCTACTGCATTTTCCATAAAATGATTGAATAAATTTCTCCCAAAATATATCTTAGTGGCCTTATGTGATGTGTTCAGTGGTATACTGAAAGGCTCCCTTTTAGGATTAACACTGTTCAATTTCATTATAAATAGATTAGATAAGAGGTGAAAAATACATTTACAGATGATACAAACTTGAAGAAGGATAGCAGGCATCTAGGAGAAAAATATAGGTAGCCCTTAACTTACAACCAGAATTGAGCCCAAAATTTATGTTGCTACACACTATGAAAGAGGTGTAACATTCAAGTGAGACAGACTAGAGCCAGGAGGAACAGAAAGGGGATTAGTAAACACACACATATACGCACAGAGAGAGAGAGAGAGAGAGAGAGAGAGAGAGAGAGAGAGAGAGAGAGAGAGAGAGAGAGAGAGAGAGAGAGAGAGAGAGAGAGAGAGAGAGAGAGAGAGAGAGAGAGAAAGAAAGAAAGAAAGAAAGAAAGAAAGAAAGAAAGAAAGAAAGAAAGAAAGAAGACAGACAGAAAGAAAGAAAGAAAGAAAAAAAAAAAAGAGAGAGATGTTAGGAAAGAAGAAAGATGAAAGAAAGAAAGGAAGGAAGGAAGAAGACAGAACACAGAAAGAAAGAAAAGTTAGGAAGGAAGGAAGGAAGGAAGGAAGGAAGGAAGGAAGGAAGGAAGAAAGAAAGAAAGAAAGAAAGAAAGAAAGAAAGAAAGAAAGAAAGAAAGAAAGAAAGAAAGAAAGAAAGAAAGAAAGAAAGAAAGAAAGAAAGAAAGAAAGAAAGAAAGAAAGAAAGAAAGAAAGAAAGAAAGTTGTATGGCCGCCCTGAGTCCTACGGGAGTGGGGCGGCATACAAAAATGACCAAAAATAAATAAATAAATAATTTTTAATCAGGAACCCACCCCGGTCAATGGTGTCCCTCTTTACCAATGTTAAAATCTGGTCACCTTATCAATGAGGGAAAAATTCTCAGAATACAGCCTGCTGGCAGTACAGGAAAAAATGCTCCAGAATGAGACAGTATGAAACCCCCCTTTTCTGATCAAGATAATTTATTCTAGCCAACATCATTTGTTAATTATGATTCTATAACATTTTTGTAGATGAGAGAGAACTCTAGATCATGTTGGGAAGTTGCCAATCTGGCTGGAAGGAGGAGTCAAGAAAGGGCTAGCTTGGACTCCTTTTGTAGCTGCAAGGGACCTCCCTCAAGATCCATGAAACCTTACTTGCTTGTTCCCACAAGCAATCTGTGGAGATTCTAGTAACATAGATATAGCTTAATAGAGCTGCTGATTAAAGCTATTCATGGTTGCTTTCCACTAGATAATCTAGATCAGGGCTGTCAAACTCCCAGCCCGCAGACTGGATGCATCACACGCTGGCCACGCCCATGCCCAGTTTAGCGAAGGGGGGAAAAGTCCCAATAAGTCACGTGATGCCGCTGTGACGACGTGAGTTGACACCCCTGATCTAGATGATGAGCCACTACATTGATCTGTGGCTCAGACTTTTGCTCAAGTACCTATGTCATCCAATAATTCTGTGTATCTCACCACCTTGTTTAAATCTAATACGTTTGGGTAAATCATCGCCTCCATTGTTGACAGCCAAATTGGAATTTTCATTTAATGATTTTTCTTAATTTTTCCCCAAGTGAGAGATGCCCTTATCAAGGCATCTCTCACTAAGTGTCTCTGGAAATATGAGTGGGTTTTGTTTTTCCCCTCCCAGAGGAATGTGTGCCAGTCGAGTTGGAGGTCATGGTCCTTTAATGTTAATACCCATTTATTGTTCAATTGAATCCAGTCTTTAAGCCACATCACGGCTGTTGCGTGATAATAAAGTTCCCAGTCAGGAAGGCCAAAACCCCCTTTATTTCTAGAATCTTGCAAGAGTTTAAGTTTTATTCGGGCTTTTTTCCCCAACCAAATAAATTTTGTTATTATTTTATTTAATTTTTTAAAAAAGTTTTTCCCTAACTTTATTGGTACTGTTTGGAAGAGATACAAAAATTTAGGTAATATATTCATTTGTATTGTGGAAATTCTACCAATTAGTGATATTTGTAATTTTATCCATTTATCCAAATCTTTTTGTACTTGTTGTAATAATTTATTGTAATTGTTCTCTTTTATCAAGGAACATTTCACTGTTAGCCAAATTCCCAAGTATTTCACTTTCTTGGCAGTTTGAACCCCCAATTTCTCTTCCAATTCTTCGTTCTGCCTATTAGTAAGATTCTTAGTTAGTATTTTAGTTTTTTCTTTATTTATTTTAAGCCCTGCTACTTTGCCAAATTCTTCTATTTCCCATAATAATATGGTTCCCGTCTCTAGAGGATCTTCTATGATAAAGGCCAAATCATCTGCAAAGGCTTGTACTTTGTATTCTTCCTTTTTGATTCTCAATCCTTTTATTTCCTGCTTTTGCCTAATTTGTGTTAATAATATTTCCAACGATAAGATAAACAAAAGTGGGGACAAGGGACATCCCTGTCTCACCCCTTTATTTATACTAAAATCCTCTTGTTTCCCCATTTAGTATTATTTTTGCTGATTGGCTGGAGTAAATTACCCTAATCATTCCCATAAATTTTCCCCAAAATTCATAATATTTAATTGGTTAATAAGAAAATTCCAATTTAGATTATCAAAGGATTTTTGAGCATCAACAAATATAAGTGTCGCTTGCTTTTCCGGATGAGCCTCATAATATTCCAATGTATTCATTATAATCCGTGTGTCGTTTCTTAGATGCCTATTGAGTAAAAACCCATTTTGGTCCGAATGAATGATTTCGTTTAATTTTTTTTTAACTTTTTCAGCCATTATTGTAACAAATATTTTATAGTCAGCATTAAGCAGCGAGATTGGCCTATAGTTTTTAATTTGCTGTTTGTCTGTATCATCTTTTGGAATAAGCGTTATAAATGCCTCTGTCCATGACTTTGGTAATTTTGCCTGTTATAATGTTTCATTGTATACATCCAATAGTAATATCTCCAATGGCTCTTGTATTTCTTTGTAAAACTCTACGGCAGAGGTGGGTTCCTCCCGGTTCGGACTGGTTTGCCGAACTGGTAGCAAACCGCTGGTGACATCATGATGATGTCATGGAACCGGTTCGGTCGGTGCCAATCCGTGGCTGCCGCCATCTTTTTAAAAAAAAATTAAAAAAATTGGGGAATTTTTTGGGGTGGAATTTTTTCCCTGGGTTTTTTTCTTCTGCGCATGCGCAAAAGCCAAGTTTCCGGCACTGCACATGTGTCGCCATCTTGTTTTTGGCTTTTTTGGGGGTGTTACTTTTTTTGGCACTGTGCATGTGTGTGCATGCTTTGCATGCGCATGCCCATGCGGCGCAGCCACGCAGTGTGAATGGAAGTGAACTGGCAATGAGATAAGTTGGAACTTATCCCTGCTCTGTGGGAATTCCATCTGGTCCCGGGGTTTTATTGTTTTTTTGGTTTTGGATTGCCGCCATCATCTCTGTCATAGCTATTTTGTCATTTAACATTTCCTGTGTTGTGTCCGGTAGTATGGGGAGGCTCCTCTCATTTAGATATTTTATAATATCTTCTTCCTTTATCTTCTCCTGACTATACAAAGTTTTAAAGAATTTTTGGGTGATACTCTTTTTCTCTTCCATCTGGTAATACATATTCCCCTCTTCGTCCTGTAATTGTTGCATTATTTTTTTTTTTTCTCCTTCTTCAATTTGTAAGCCAGCCATCTCCTTGGTTTGTTCACATGTTCAAAAAAAATTCTGTCTCATCGATCTAAGTTTTTGGGCCATTTCCTTTTGTGAAATTAAATTTATTTTGTGTTTAATCATTTCCTTTTCTCTTTTAATTTCCTCATTTTGGAAATCTTGCATCCAAAATTCCAATTCTTCAAGTTTCTCCTGTAGCTCTGTTTGTTGTTTCTTTTTTTCTTTATTCCTTTGCACCAAATAAGCTATTGTTAAACCCCTAATATAAGCTTTAGTTGTTTCCCATAAATTTTGTAGTGTTGTATGTTCATTTAAATTTTTCTTCAAAAAGAAATCTAACTCTTTTTCTATCCATTGGGCATATATTTTTTTTAAATCCTCTGGTTCATGGTCCATCTCCCTCTCTTTTTTGTTCTTCCCTTCCATTTCACTATTACTGGATTATGGTCCATGCATGTATTTGATATTATCTCTACCTCCACTATGTTGTTACCCAATTCCAAATCCATCCACACCATATCTATCCTGAACCATGAATTATGCAGATTGGAGAAAAAAGTATACTGACTTTTCTGCGGATTTAGTTCTCACCATATGTCCTTTAAATTCAATTCTTGTGTCATTTCGAAGAAGGTATTCAGCAATATTTTCCTCTTCTTATTTTTTTTTACCGGTTGTGTAATCTTTTTTAGAATCCACTACCACATTAAAATCTCCTAATAAACAGATATTCTCCAGCTCTAATTCTACTATCATCCTATGTAATTTATAATAATATTCCCTCTGATTAGTGTTGGCATATATAACTGCCAACAGTGTGCGTTTTTGCCTTATTGTTACTTCAATTAATAATGTTCTCCCTTCTTCATCCGCATATATCTGTCTCGGTTTTAACCATTCTTTAATGTATACTGCTATACCCATCTTCTTTTTCTGTGCCAGAGCCAAATGAAGTTTCCCTATTTTTGGAGATTCTAGGATGCCACCTTGCTGATTTTTTTAAATATATACTTCTTGTAAACATGTAATATCCATATTTTGTTTTTGGAGTTTAGAGAGTGCTTGCTTTCTTTTAACCGGAGAGTTCAGTCCATTTATGTTAATTTATATTAACTTAATTTCTTCTTCCATACTATTGTTTACTGGTAGTCCTCGTTCCTCTCCTCAGTCTTATCTCCCATTGCGTCCTCATCCTCACCCTCTATCTTTCCTGATTTTCTTTTTCTATCCTCTCTCTTACTTCTTGGGGCACCTCCTTTCCTTCCAATTGTTGTTCTTCCTGACTTTTGCCATCTGTCTCTTCTCCACTATCCTGTTCCTCATCTGCTGATATGTAATGCTCGTAAAACTCTCAGGTTTTTATCCAGTGTATTAATTCTAATTTTTTTCTCCTGCCAAGATACCAGCATACCCTCAGTATAAGCCACCGAAACATTGTCTTATATGTAATAAGTTGTTATGAGAGAAAGTGGTAGTTCCGCCTTTGCTCTCTAATTCTTCTGGGTATCTGCTTGAGGGTTAAAATTTCTTTCCCCTTATAAGTCAATGAATCATCTTGTGTCCTTCTATAGATTTCATCCCTAATTTTTTTTGCGAATCTCATGTGCACTTCCCATGGCAGCTTATGATGTCATGTGTAATTAGTATGGACACTGTAAATTTCATCAATACTATTCTGCATTTCCTGTTTATCCATTTTTAACACATCAGCCAGCAATTCTGTCATGAGATTCACTAGAACTTCCTCTTTGTTCTCTGTTATATTTTAAAATCTCAAGCAAAAAGCCGATTTTTCTAATTCAAGATGTATTATTGCCTCTTCCAGATCTCTGTTCGCTGCCATCAGTCTTTCTTCCGTTGCTTACAGTTTCTTTTCCATTTGCTCTGTTCTTGCCTCCACTATCTTTATTTTCTGTTAAACATCTGAATTTTAAACATCTGAATTTTATCTTGCATTTTTAAAGGCTAATATCTTTGGACTTTTAACTTCAGGGTAGGTCTATGTTAAATACTATGTATTTTATTGTCCAAAGAAAAGTGGATGCAGAGAGCATCAATGAATGAGTATTTCTAATCTGAGCACAAATCCCACATTTGCTCTGTTTAAATGTCTGAATGTCCTTCTAATGTGATGAATCTCAACATGTTCCAGAAGAACCAAGATATATATGTACAATGCCATCTCATCTTGGCTTTCTATTTTAAAAAGGAGATGGGAAGATAGGATTAGGATTGATTTAATAGGGTAAATAAACTTAATTTCTTTGCTTCTCCTCCTCCCACTAAGTTTTTTTTTGGGGAAACTAGAACAAACTATTGCTTTGTACAGTGTACATAATATTTGCCTTCGGTCTTCCTAATATTTTGCTCAGGGGCAACATTTCTGCTGTCATCTCTCTTGGCTCCTTAGAAATATACAGGGTGCTATTACCTCAAATCAATATTTTTAAAATTGGTTTCAAGGAAAAGACCGTTCAGAATAAATAGAGCTTGTACATTAAAAAAAATCTGGCTAGGCTGGTCCAAAATGAGACAGGTAGGCATCTCTCCCTCAACAGCTTGCTTGGGAAGATATGTAATTTCTATTGTTTCTAAACTAAGCCTTTCTTTGAATCACTGAGGTGTGCCAGAGAAATAAGGGACAGCTTGCAGTCACTTCCAAGGAACATTTCCTGCATGGAACCTAAACTGTAATGTATTCTGAGGATTATTTGCTCACAGGCTGGCAACCCTGTTTTTCTTTGGTTTTGCCTGTTTGCAACATGTGCCTTGGTTTGTGTGTGATCCACACAGGTTTCAGTGGTGAACCTGCTGTCTGCTTTTAGCATGCTATAGTCCCAATAGCATTGTTGCTGGTGTTCTGCCTTCTGGCAGTGAAGATCCCAGTATGCGTATGTGCAGGAGAATGTCATTTAGAAAAAGACGTTTGCTCTTTTCCAGGACTAGAAATTGGAGAGTTCATGCCAAGTCTTGCCTTTACCCCCTAGAAGATAGTGAAGATCATCCTGTCATATCTGAAATTCCCATGGAATTCAAATTTGCCACCCAGTCTGGAAATCTCCATTCACCAAACACAAACCAAGTTCCTTTTGGGCTACATAGAACCAACTGTGTACTTCTTTGGATATAGAATGGATAATGTTGGCTTAAGTGGTCCTGGTGAGTACTGGTAGATGGGTAGGAGGCCACCAGGACTCCTTGGCCTCTAGACCAGATTGTGAAAAGAAAATAACAACCAAAGAATAGCAAGAAAACTAGAGAGATCCATCTATGACATCATCTGGAGTCTAAGAAAACTCAAGAGAGATTTTTAGTCCACAAGAGAAGGCAACATCTAGGGTGGTTTTGGCTGATTTCAGAAAACTAAGCATCAGGCTTAGTCAGTACTTGGATGGGAAAGCATCAGGAAATAGCAGGGCAGCAGGCTAGTTTGGGAAACTGAGAAAATATGCAAGAAGAAGGCAAGGAAAACCACTTTTGTATTATGGCCAAAGTCAAAGAACTTTATTTTAATCACTGACCAGACTAAAATAACACAGCAGAATAAGAGTAATAAAATAAGATTCAGATGAAATGGGGTTAAAAGTAGGATAGAGTAAATAAAAGATATGATCACATCAAACCATTCCTGGTAATATCCTGATGGATCTTGTCAACTATTTCACAAAATTTGATGACATTTTAAGAGAGGACATCACTTTTGTCAGCTAGAAGCCCTGAACACAAAAAGCATCAGTGCAATCTGAAAGTTGAAGTAATAAAGATGTAATAAGTTTGTTCTGCAATTTGTGATAAAGTTGACAATAGAGAAGTACAAAGGTGTTATGTCTATAGCTCCTGATTTGCAGTGACAAGGAGTTCGTTCTACGGGATTTTCTAGAATCTCCCTTCCAAAATCTTAATTTGCAAAGCATTTCAGCATGCAAGTTTTACAGCTCTTTGAACTTTGATATAACAATTGAATTGAGATATCTGGCAGGTTTATGAATACCTACACAAACATCAATAGAGATTAGACATTTCTCAGTGTGCTGTTCTATATCAAACACCATTTTCTGCTGTTCTTCCCATCTGAGTCATATCCCAGTGTAATGGAAGCATAAGGGGAGAAACTAAAAATGCAGCTTTTCCTCCAGTCTCAAATTGTTCTTGATTTCTTCTACTATGATGTAATCATACCCAGGAGCTTTCCCAGACTTTAGCTGCTTACCAGCAAATCTATGTCAATACAGGTTATTGATGGCCAGCTGGGAGAGAGAGGGGGAGGCCCACTCCAGATTCAGCATTAGGGGTTGCTTCATCCCTTTTTACAGTGCCTGATAGCATTCCTCCGACACTGCTGGAGGAATGAAGCAATCAAATAGAGGTGACTTTTTTGGACTTAGATGCAGTAGCATGCCAGGAAAAAAATGCTTTTATATTGAGCTGCAGTAATCAGTTATTGCTAGGCTATCCTTGTAGCTTTCTCTCATTTTGCTTTTGAGCAATTTGCATTGGTTTTTTTAGAAAGCTCGGTTTCTGTAGAGGAAAGGATCAGTAGTGGGTTCTAAAACCCGTTGCTACCGGTTCTCACGCGCAAGCGCAGAAGCGTCCCAGGTGAGTGGGCAGAGCCTCCCACCGCCGCCGCTACCGGTTTGCAGAACCTGACTGAACCGGGAGCAACCCACCGCTGGAAAGGATGATGGGCAGTCTCTGCATTAATGATGAGATTGGTAGAATCTCAAAGACTGGTAAACCAGATAGGTGAGTCCTTTTGTCTAGTCAAGTGAAAGCTTAACGGCCAGTTGCAAATTCCTATTCAAGTAAAATATACTATATGTGGGGATGACCATGAAAAACGCTCAGAAAACACAGCTAGTGCAAAATGCTAGCATGCACTTCACATTCTCAGGTGCACCAGCTTCCAGTTACTGAGTCCAGTTCACAGCCCTACATTTAGAAACTCAATATTGATATTTCCATAATTTACAAATGTGATTACAGACTTAGTTATGGATTTCATCAAAAAAGAGGTTAATCTGATTACCTCTTAAAATAGGGCCTTTTCTTTTAACAGTAAAAGGTAAAGGAGTCCCTGTGAATTTTACTCCGCTAGTCATTGACGATGATAGGGTGCGATGCTCATCTCTGTTTCGAGTCATTGAGCCAGCATTGTCTGAAGACATTTCTGCAGTCAGCATGACATCAGAGAGCATTGTTACTTCCCATCGAAGTGGTACCTATTTATTTACTCACATTTGCATGCTTTTGAATTGCTAGGTAGGCAGGAGCTGGGGCAAGGACAGGAGCTCACCCCATCACATGGTGCTTCGGACTCGAACCTGGGCTACCAGTTTTCCAGCCAACAAGCCTAGCCTCTTAACACTGAGTCACCACTCCACCCCTTCTTCTCCACCCTGGTTTAATAGCAACCATATACACTATGTGAAATGAGAGCTGTGGTACAAGTGACACTGATATAATTGCTGGAATACTGTAATTACTCATGTTGTGGATCAACTCTTCTTTCAGCTCAGAATAGAGGATGTTGTATCTCTGTAAAAAGCTTGCCTCCATGATAGTTTTGATGTCACACAAAAGAAGATCAAGGTTTGGTCTCTGGAACTCCAGAGTACAGTAATAATCCAGCAATGTATCTAAATTTCAGGAAGGAAAATGACAACTGCATCCTACTTCCTAACACTAGCAGTGATTTGACAGTGAAGCCAGTTAATGAAAGATGTTTCACCGTTCAGGGAAAAGCTGGAGAATTATCTAGTGGGGATGATTTGATTTGGGTTCCTATACTGAGTTAGGAGGGACTCAAGACTTACATGGCTCCTGCCAATTCAGTGATTATTGTGGCACTTTGTAAAAATGCATTAAATTCACAGGGGGAAAATAATATTTCATGTTTGTTTGTTTGTTTATTACTCATGGAAATGCAAACCAGTTTTGAACTATAAGGCAGCATTTGTGCAGCACTTGGAACTGCAAGGATAATAGTTCTTATAAATGTAGGCTGGATGGTTTCCAAAGTTAACTGCAGCCTAAGGAGGAAGTGAGTTGATGATTAATTGTTATGAACTGAAAACATGAATTAAGAAAGGACCATTTTAAAGACATGCAATGCAGGCAAAGCAAAAGGCTTTCTTCTCCATATTCATCTGGTTGCCCACAATAAGACTTATCTAAAACATGAGTCTCTCCTCAAATCTGTGCACAGAGAAAGGAAAGAGGAAGGATAGAAGGAAGTCAAAATAATGTATGTTGAGTTCAGTGCTCTGAGGCAGGTTTTCTATAAGGTTTTATTTATTGTGGCTCTAATGACACTCCAGCAGGCAGATACAGATTAACAGAGTTGGAAGGGACCTTGTAGGTCATCTAGTCCAACCCCCCCACCCAAGCAGACCCTACACCATTTCTGACAGATGGCAGTCCAGTCTCTTCTTGAAAGCTTCCAGTGATGAAGCTCCCACAACTTCTGAAGGCAAGCTGTTCCATTGGTTGATTGCTCTCACTGTCAGAAAATTTCTCCTAATTTCCAGGTTGAATCTCTCCTTGATCAGTTTCTATCCGCTATTCTTTGTCTGACCTTCAGATGCTTTGGAAAATAGCTTGACCCCCTCCTCTCTGTGGCAGCCCCTTAAATATTGGAACACTGCTATCATGTCTCCCCCGGTCCTTCTCTTCATTAGACTATCCATGCCCAGTTCCTGCAGCCGTTCATCGTATGTTTTAGCCTAATCCCCTAATCATCCTGCACTCTTTCTAGACAGAGTCTCAACATCTTTTTTATAGTGTGGTGACTAAAACTGGATGCAGTATTCTAGGTGCGGTCTTACTAAGGCTTTATAGAGTGGTATTAGTACCTCGCTTGATCTTGATTGTATCCTTCTAATTAATGCAACTTAGGATTGCATTGTCTTTTTTTGGCTGCTGCCACACACTGTTGGCTCATTTAATTGGTTGTCCACTAAAAATTCCAAGACCCCTCTCACAGTTACTGCTATTAAGCCTGGTTTCACCCAGTCTATATGTGTACTTTTGGTTTTTCTTGCCTAAGTGTAGGACTTTACTTTTCTCTGTATTGAATTACATTTTATTTGATAGGGCCCAGTGTTCAAATCTCTCAAGATCCAGATGGATCTTGAGCCTATCTTCTGTGGTGTTGGCTATTCCTGTCAGCTTAGTATCATCCTCAAATTTTGTAAGTTCCCCTTCTATTCCCTCATCTAAGTCATTTATGAAGATATTGAAGAGTACTAGGCCTAAGACGTAACCTTGTGGTACCCCACTACTTACTTCCCTCCATGTAGATGTAGTACCATTAAGAACTACTTGTTGAGTACAGCTTGTCAGCCAGTTACAAATCTGAACAAACACTGCATTGTACTAGATTACTCCAGAAAAAGGCTTGTTCTTACATTTCTTGTTTTTGCTGAGATACTTAATTGCATTGCTTTATTCCAGTGTAGGGAGTTTCTTTTGACTGGGATGTTCATCAATGAAATGAAACCACAGGCTTCCCACTAATAACATCTTTCTTAGTGAAGACATCATTTTTCTCATTGGGTTTTACAGTTATAGTAGTATAATTTATTGTCAAAGAGCATGCAAACTTCAATATTTTATGTATTGAAAATTTACTGCTGTCGATAAACATATAAATGGCCTTGGAAAATGGGCTTTTTGTTTCTTTCATGGTGGAAGCCAGGACTATATTTATTTATTCAACTTGTACATCACCAAACTCTGTCGGACTCCTGGCAATTGACAGTGTTGTAGATCCAGGGTAAATACTTGGTAAAATACCCATAAGAATTCAGTGAAACATACATAAAGCATCCATGATGGAAGATGATTTGATTTAAAATTTAAATGCAAAACCAACCTTAACAATACAGCAATACATTCAATCTAAGGGGTAGCCCTCAATCTTCTAAATATTGTATAGGGAATCCTTGACTTACGACAACAATTGAGCCCAAGCTGTTTGTTGCTAAGTGAGACAGTTGTTAAGTGAGTTTTGCCCCATTTTAGAACCTTTCTTGCCACAGCAGTGGTTAAGTTAGAAACACGGTTGTTAAGTGAATCTGGCTTCCTCATTGACTTGGCTTGTCAGAAATTCACAAAAGGTGATCACATGACTGCAACCATGATAAATATAAACCAGTTGCCAAGCGTCCCAGTTTTGATCATGTGATCATGGCGATGCTGCAACAGTTGTAAGTTTTAAAAAAGTCATAATTCACTTTTTTCACTGCTGTTGTAAATGAATGGTTGTAAGTTGAGGTCTACCTACCTCGAAAAAGCTCAGTTTTGAGCATTGTCCTGAATGGCGTCTAAGTAAGAGCTAAATAAACAACCCTAGAACTAAGGAGAAATTTCTTTAGAAATTGTTCTAAATTTGACATTTAGAACAATTAATCAGTGGACCAGCTTGCCTCCAGAAGTTGTGGATGCTCCAACACTGGAGGTTTTTAAGAAGAGATTGGACAACCATTTATCTGGAATGGTATAGGTTTCCTGCTTGAGCAGTGCTGACTAAGAAGTGCTATTTCTTTTACAAATGGCATGTGTGACATAAACTCAGGCATTTGAGCAAAAAAAAGAGGCATATGGGATTTTATATGTGTGTGTGTGTGTAACATTTTTTTTGCTGATAAATGAAAATAAAGGGAGACTATTATAGATCTATTTCGATCTCGTCAGATAGCCATACCCGTAGTGGGATTTGAACCTGGGCAGTCTGCTTGTAAGGCAGAAGTGTTAACCTCTAGGCCCGGTTCTCTTCCCTATCAGCTCTTCACCAGGAAAGGGTTATATATGTTTTTTTCTGTCAAGTCATCCTGGTGTATGGAAGGAAACATCACAGCTTCCTTTTGCCTTATATATACTGTATGTTCTGTTGAGTCATCCTGGTGTATGGAAGGAAACATCACACCTTTATTTTCATTTATCAGCAAAAAAAAATGTTTTACACACACACACACACACACACACACACACACACACACACACACACACACACATACACATACACATTCTTGCCTCTTACAAAGAGAAGATATGTTCAGAAGGAAAGAAGAACGAAATGCATTTTATTCTCCAGTAGCTTTTTATCCTGTTAATAGATTTTGCAAAAAACAAACAAACAAACAAACAAAAAACAAACAAACAAATAAAATCCAAAGTTTTTTTTTAAATTTTTGCTTTGGAGAAACTTTCAAAGAATAATTGAGTAAAAAACAAAGTTCTGATAAGTTTTGTGAAACAACCAAGGGGAATATATCCATAGACAATTCCCCCCCCCCCCAAAAAAAATGTCTTTGCCAAGCTTATCGGTTTATTAACACTGTCTATATTCTCCAAAGTGTATATTGGTCAAGGTTATACTCAACTTAAAAAGTCCCTGCTGAACTGGAGATAAATCTGGGCATTCTTGATTTCCCAAGGCTATTAACAAGCCAACATAATGAGAAAAAGAGTGCAATAAAAAGCATTCCAAACATGGTGTGTTTTCACTAAAAATAATGGTTACAGTACTGTAATGTCAAAAAGGCTTGCCAAGAGGAGAGTTTAATATCTTATGAAAAAGAAGAAATTTCATAATGGCTCTTGGCAGAATCTCCCCCTCCCCTTTTTTTTTTCTACCACAGAAACTGGTGATCTTCTCTCTTCCACCAGCTCCATGGGAGCAGCAGGGTGTAATTTTTGTTTCCTTTTTAAGTGTGGAATTGCTGCAGAAGACTTAAAAGTTGATAATTTGGAAATCAGGAAATGGCTATTTTAATATACAGGTATTCCTATATTAGAATGTTTAATAACAGAGTAAGGTTATATACAGTATATATGACTGAATCTTTAAGAAAAATGGAGAGCTCTGCAGCCTATTTTTCCTGCATCACTATTTCTTGTCAGAGGGAATACTTCAGCCATTCCTCAAATATTTGGGAAATGCTGGAGCCTTTCTTTCTCCCTCCCTAAATTGGAGCATAAAGTTATCCCAAACAGGGTTGAGGGATAAATAATTTGGATAACAACAGAATACAGTGTAATGAGTTTATTTGGATAAAAATAATTGCATTTTTAAAATTCAAACAAAATATGAATCTGGATTCAAGATAACATACATTATTTGATTTATTATAATGAGTCGTGGTGATGCAGTGGTTAGAGTGCAATACTGCAGGCTACTTCTGCTGACTGCTGGCTGACTGTAATTTGGCAGTTCGAATCTCACCAGGCTCAAGGTTGACTCAGCCTCCCATCCTTCTGAGGTGGGTAAAATGAGGACCCAGATTGTTGGGGGCAATATGCTGACTCTGTAAACCGCTTACAGAGGGCTGTAAAGCTGTATATAAATCTAAGTGCTATTGCTATTGCTATACAGAGAATAGGGAAGTGCAAGTGAGTAGATAACAAAGGTGAGGGAGATTTCTGGACTGGAACATATATGACTTTAAATGTAGGTATATTCCAGGCAGAAGATATGACAATTCTGTAGCAGGAGGGACACTCAAGGAACCAACAAATCAAAAATGAGAGAAGCATGATGTATAAGCTGGCTGTAGAAATGAGACTTCTTTCTATTGACTACTTCTAAAGTGGCAGGAGAACATCTGCCCAAAAGACTGCTTAAAATGGCTGGGAAATAAGTAATCCTGGAATGTTTGGTCCAGGGGTGAAATGCTACCGGTTTGGCCCAGTTCGGGCATACCGGTAGCAGTGGCGGACGCCAGTGGTTCGGAGAACCGGTAGCGACGGCAGCGCGAGGCTCCGCCTGCCCGGACCTGCCCGGACACTGCCATTTTCTTTTTTTAACCCTCTGCGCATGCTCAAAGCCTTCTGTGCATGCGCAGAGGGTGAAAATCGCACGTTTCCGAACCTGTAGGGAAGGTAAGTAGATTTCACCACTGGTTTGGTCTATGGCATTTGTCATCTCTCTGCCACTATAATGTATATAGGCACACAAGCCTATCTCTAGAAACTTGGTCCATAATACACCATCCACAGATGAACTACTGCTGGTTGCATATTCTACTTCATTTTAAACTCTTTTATTATTTTAATTGGAAATTATATTAACGTATAGATACAAAAATGTCCACGATCTCACCCAATAACTATTATGTGTGGTCTAATAGTTCTCATCCAATAACTATTAGTTTGCTCTAATAGTTACGACACCAGGAGAGAGAAAGTAGGAGACCATGAGTTCTAATCTAAAACATGACCTTAGCAGTGAGTGACTTTGGACCAATCACTGTCTCTCAAACCAGCTCACCTTCACAGTTGTTGTTATAGAGAAAACAGGAGGAGGAAGGTGTGTTGGATATGATCCTCACCTTGAGTTATTTGTAAAATTAATAAAGGTGGGCCACAAATAAATAAATAAATTCCTTTTTCTAAAAGTGTCTTCAACCATTCCACACTATCATTTTCCCCACCTACAGGAATATCTTTGTATTCACTCCTCTTACTACTACATGCCTATGGTGAAGTGGACTATGAACCATGAAAATGTGACAATAATAAATTTCTTGTATTCAAGAGGAAAAAAGTGGATTCTAAAATCTTTGGTAGATGTTTTCCAGACGGAGACCTTTGTCAAGGGCTCTACAAATTAACAAATGTTTATCGGAACATTTGTTTAGAATACATCCATAAACTTTATATTGTCAAACAATTAACTGAATTTACTGAAAACATTATGGGTATTCTAAACAAAAGACATATAGCCTGAAGAATCCTGCTATCATGCTTGATCTGTTTTTTATGTTAAAACCATACTTGCATACCCAGATGAGGGAGATTTTTTGTGTGTGTTATATAAAAAACAAAGCAAAACATAAAGATAAGAGTAATACATAAAAACCATATGCTAAAAACCTAACCCATATTTTTCGGTGAATATGCCGCTAGTTCCATCTGCCCCACAATAAAACAGGCTCTACAAAACAACAACAACAACTAGGCACTTATTTTTAAGATGAAAGTGTTCTTCATAACAAAGCTTCTCAAAATGAATAGCTCAGATCTTTACTTGCCTGATACATTTTTTTCTCATGCTGGTCACTATTTATTTATTAGATTTGTATCACATTTTTATTAATTTTATAAATAACTCAAGGCAGCAAACATACCTAATACTTCTTCCTCCTATTTGCCACACTATAACAACCCTGTGAGGTGAGGTGGGTTGGGCTGAGAGAGCGGAACTGGCCCAAAGTCTCCCAGCTGGCTTTTGTAGCTAAGGTGGGACTAGAACTCACCATCTTCCAGCTTCTAGCTTGGCACTTTAACCACTATACCAAACTGGCTATGGTGCATTGTGTACTTTTGTCTGTAATAAGAAATATGGCCAGATTTTTGTGTGTGTGAAATGTTTGTACATTTGGCGCAGTGGTTAGAATGCAGTACAGCAGGCTACTTCTGCTGACTGCAGGCTGCCTGCAATTCGGCAGATCAAATCTCACCAGGCTCAAAGTTGACGCAGCCTTCCATCCTTCTGAGGTGGGTAAAATGAGAACCCAGATTGTTGGGGGCAATATGCTGACTCTGTAAACCGCTTAGAGAGGGCTGTAAAGCACTGTAAAGCAGTATATAAGTCTAAGTGCTATTGCTATTGCTATTACTTTTTGAGATAATATGAAGGGAAATAAAGGAGAGGTTCTTAATTAATTATATTTAATTTTAATCAGCAGTGGGTTGCTCCCGGTTCGGCGAACTGGTAGTGGCAGCAAGAGGCTCCGCCCGCCCACCCGGGACGTTTCTGCACATGCGCAGAAGTATCACGCATGCCCGAGAGCGCGCGGGGGAACCGGTAGCGATGGGATTTAGAACCCACTACTGATTTTAATATATTGTAGTAGCACATGCATAACTGTCAGCAATGTTCTTCCTGCATTTGTACTTTCACCCAGCCATCTTGGCACAATCCTATAGTCTCACAAACCAAATAGCAGGCAAAGTGCTCCTGATGCATCTGCAACTTCAGCCCAACATTTTGGCAACACTTCTGCCATACAAAGCCATTGCAAAGTCTGTTCTTAAGCCAGCAATGTGGCTGTCTGGATATTGCTGAACTACAACATCCAATATCCTTGATTACACTAATTGAGATTACAGGAAAAAACCAGTTAGCCACGCCATAGGTTTGTTACCATCACCATCAAGTTTAGAAAACCTATAGCCTCTCTTTGCCTCCTTTGTGTGTATTGTCAAGTTCTGTTCCATAATACTCTGTTTGGTTTTTTATACCTGTGGTATTTTTGCTCTGAAGGCAGGAGAAGAAGTAATGAGTGGAAAATCATTAAAGAGAGACCCAACCTAGAATTAAGGAGAAAGTTCCTGACAGCAATTAATCGATGGAATGGCTTGCCTCTAGATGTTGTGGTGCTTCATCACTGGAGGAGATTGGACTGCCATTTGTGCAGAATAGTATATGGTCTCCTGCTTGGACAGGGGGTTCGATTAGAAGATTTCCAAGGTCCATTCCAACTCTGTTATACTGCTCCTGTTATACAGCTACTATTTAAGCTCTACCATCTTCAAGTCATTTGTTCCTCTTTTTCACAACTGTGATGTCTAAAATCCCAGGTGAGAGGGACAGAGAATTCCCCCAAATTTTATGGACTCTATCACAGGGGAGCCATCTCAAAATGAAACGAGGAGCCCCCACAGGTAGCAGTAGAAGACAGCCCCACCTGAGTGTGACTTGGGAGGAAGCCCAGAGCCTGGTATTCTCTAAAAGGGAGAAAGTAATATTAGTAACCCAAAGTGAGCCAAGAATATCAAGCCATTCATAGCTGTGAAAAAGCCAGGGAAGGCTGAATTGCGCCTGTCCAATGTTTTTCTTCCAAACAGGCCTGACCACCCGCCCTATATAACAACTTATTTATTAAAGTTAAGGTTGCTCAACTGGAACAAAACTTATGCATCAGTTAAGGTCTGAAGTGCTATATGGAATGACTTGTAAATAAGCATCATTAAAAGTGATGGAACTTGTTAATCGGAGGGGTATGTTTTAGGTTCACAGCCCACATTTTAATTACTCCAAAGAGAGTTTTTTAAAAAAAATAATAATTGGGGGAAAGTAGGGAATAAAATGGCAAAAAAGACGTTGAGAAAATAGTTGTACAGACAAAAAGAAAAGAAATTTGTTTTTAATGGAGAGGTTGGCACATAGAATGTTGGACCGTTATTCAGAAAACCGCCTATTTAATGTCTTTTTTTTTCAAAAGAAAAAAAAAGAATTATACCATTTGATTTCAGAAATTAGGAGCTGTCACTAATTATGGTTAATTAGTACAATTGTAGATCTGCATATACAAACATTTTGTACAAAATGTTCCAACACTACATAGTCAACTAAAATGTACTTTACTGGTTGACCATAGAAAGAGATGATGGTGGCAGAGTAGAATTTAGCAAAGCTTACTGCAGTAATTGGAGACTGATCTGACAGTAGATAGTTTATGTAGTCATTTTCCATCTTACAATGATATTTGGTACTAATAAATCAGAGCAGCAATACATACTCAATTATCTCTATTTTTCTGACTTTACATGCATTACTCAGTTCCAGGCTTGGTAGACTTTCACATTTCTCTTCCAAAAATATTGAGGAAAAGACATTTAGTCAGGCAAAGAAAGTTTTTTTAGTGACAATGTTAAATAGTTAGTAGATATAAAGATCTTACATGTAGTCACTACCCATAAAAAAATAGGACTCCATTTTCTGCCTATAGAATCTGCAATATTAAAAAAATAATTTTTTAATTTGCTAGATTTACATCCTGCCTTTTCTGCCAAGTTCATGTTGGTTTACATGGAATATAAGTTACTGTTAAAAACCTCCAAAGGTTGTATGTTCATCCAGAGTTACTGTGAGGCCAGAAACCCCAAGAAATGTTTTCAATCAATAACCAAATAAATGTCTCAACATTTTTAAGAAGACCATGGATAGCAATCTCTCAAGGATTATTTCTTCCTCCGCCCCCTACATGTTACATAGGGTTGGACTAGACAATCCTTGTAGTTACTTCCAGTTCCATAATTCTATAATTCTATCTCCCTATAGTTTATCCCTAGAAGAGCAAGTGCATGTGATGAGCTGGGCTGAAAGAGAGTGACTGATCCAAGTCCATTAATCAGCTTCAGAAGTTAAGTTAGGGACCATGGGGCACCAATCCAATGAGAAAAAAATGTTCCAGCCAAAATTAAGACTGTGGGATCCTTGGTGCTCTCTGAGCTTGGTTGCATTCTTGCAGATGTTTTATTACCAAACTACGGTAGCTAACATCATCAGTGATGGTCCTAACATCATCAGACTATTCCTAGCACTGATGATGTTACCAACTTTGGTAATGAAACATCTGCAGGAAGACAACCAAGGTCAAAGAGCATCAAGAACTCCATAGTTCAACCCTGAGCTACAAATGTTCTGTTCTAAAATTAAAACAACTACCCGTAGTTATTATACATTCAGGCCATTCCTGATTCCAAATTCACTGAGAATAAATTGGGAGACCTAAAATGCAGCTCTTATGCATTTTGGAAGAATCTATTCCAGTTGTCCTGTCTTTATGTATACAAACCTGGGACCCACAAAACTTTAGTTTGGTTGTCATGACTTAAAAATAGCTTTGGAGCTTTTGAGGGAACTGTCAGAATTGGACTTGGTTTATTCGCTCCAAATTCCAAAGGCTAGAAAGTAAGGCTGTGCAAACTATTGGAAGGGGCACCTAAAAATGGGTACAAATGACATGTCCCTTCATATAGCATTGATGCAACTCTAAGAGAGCTAGTTTGCCTCAGCAAACATTTTTATAAAGAGCCCCTTTGCCTAGACTGTTGTCAGACTGTCGGTGTCTACCGGTACTTTCAATGAATTTCTTAAAATAGAGTGAGAAACTGATCACAGTCCTCAGGGATATGAAAAAATTATTTATACTAGTAAACAGGGTCACCAAAGCCTAAGCCTATCACTAGAAGAAAGGAGAGAAATGTTAGTTGTTTACTTCTCAACTGAATGTTACAATACCCACTGAAAGGTTAGAGCTTTCAATGACCAACATTATTTAGAGGAAATAATGCCTGGGGTTTTCAGTCTGGTTTGGGACTGGTGGTAGAGAATGAGAGAAGAAGGCTCGTGTATATACAGTATTCTCTTCAAATCACAGGAGAAAATAGGGATTATGGGAATCGGTCTTCAATGGAATAGAACTTTCCTTCATACAACTGTAAACACCCACTTATTTCTTCCTTCTGATACCAGAAGGACAATGTCAGAATAGCAGGCATTATGGAGGGTTCTGCAGGATAGGAAAGGACAGCCAATTTCCTTTCTTCCAAGGAAGGATATCTTTCACTCTGATTGTAAGCTGAATACTTGTTCTTTCCCAGAGAGGATTGGATGGCAGCGTAAAGCATCAAAGATTGACAGAAGTGAAGTACGCACAATGATGGACAATTAGAAACCTACTTTCAGCAAGTAACAGCTTAGAGTTGTGGAAAATGAATCAGAACATGTTACACTGGTTAAAAGAGAGGGAGAAGAATTTACTGTTCTATGGATCTGTGAAAATTATCTTGTAAATGGTGGGGGATATATATTAATGCTTTCTTCCAGGCATACATGTTTTTCTACATGTCCATGTATCCGTGTACAGAATAGATAGTGTTTGTCTTATCGTTTTAGTCTTAGAGAATTCTTTTACATTCAAAGTGATCAAATTATTTATGACTGCATTATTAAGAATATGCTAAACTGAGCCAGGTAGACATGGAAGACTATGATGGTGTCAGAATACCATAAGTTTGTGTGTGTGTGTGTGTGTGTGTGTGTGTGTGTGTGTAGATATACACAAGTTTCAAGATTATTATTTTTTTTAGAAAAAGTTCAATGGGTCAAGAGGAAAACTAAATAAATGTCAAGGCATGGAGTAAGCAAAGCATCCTGCATGCTAATTGGAAGAGGTTTTTCATACAGTAGTAGATGATGTTAGGTAAAGCTGGAATTTTAGCTGAAGACACTTCCAGTCACAATCTTTTGAATATTATTCATTAAAGTTGGATTGACAGCAGTGCAGCATTGACTGTCAATCTCCAAAACCCAAGGAAGACATGCAGAGGTTCTTCTAAGCAATTTCCTTTATTGTTCCTCACAAATAGACATACATCTTGCAAAACAAAAGCAGACTAGTAAAC
This sequence comes from Diadophis punctatus similis, assembly GCA_023053685.1. Taxonomy (NCBI): domain Eukaryota; kingdom Metazoa; phylum Chordata; class Lepidosauria; order Squamata; family Dipsadidae; genus Diadophis; species Diadophis punctatus. The sequence goes on from JALIGW010000002.1 coordinate 131,017,129, forward strand.
AATGCTCTGAGAACTCCTAGGGAGGGGCTGTTTTAACTCTCTTCCTCCCACACAAACTATTTAAATTTTGCTGCCTCTTACTCCTCTGGAACGCACTCCTTCCCTCCTGGGAATCCAAACTACATTCCACCACACCAACCCATTTCAGGTGCACAGAAAGGGCACGTTGTGGGAGCAACAACATTTCCTGCTATCTCCAGGATAGGAGGAGAGTACAACAAAGCAGTGGTATGGATGTCGGTTTAGGTACACAACTCCTCCAAGCTGTAAACATACTTGAAAGAAAAGGATTAGCCTGTTGCAATATTGTGTGCTTACATAGGAAGGAAGGAATTTATACTGGAGGCTTAGCAGTTGAATTTAGATAGGTCTCAACTAAGAAATTTATCCATATAATTTCTTGAAAAAAAATCAATAAGACAATGTGTTCAGCTACTGGAAAACCACAATTGGATATCCGCATTAATTCACCTGCTTAATCCTCAGCACAGCCTCCAACTCCACCAGTCCACAGCTTGCTATTTAATGTATAAGGATCCTTATTTTGTCAGCAGCACTTTAAGGGTTTAGCTTTGCAATAATATTATCTCTGAAATTAACTTAGGGTTCATCAGAAGTCCAAAATTGTTTTTTAAACCTTTCCAAGTACTATCTATAGACCATAGACTGTATTTCTGGGATTTGTTTTTTTCCCATGAAGTCACCTTGTAATTCATTTACCTATCGAGAGCATGTTGAGAAGTTTTATCATCTTCTAATGGACCTATTGCACTCAAAAGCTAATTCCACCTGTGAAGGAACATATATATACATACATGTTCATTGTGTTTATATATATACATACATACACACCAGGGGCGGGTTGCTCACTTACCTTGCTACCGGTACGCTGCGCGCACATCACCATGTTTTGTGTATGTGCATGCTACGCACGTGCACCCCCTTGCACAATTTTGCTTCCGCACATGCGTGGAAGCAAAATTGCACCAAAATCTTGCAAGGGAACGGGTGCGCGTGATTTCGGCGATTTTTTGCTTTTGCACATGTGTGGAAGCGAAATCTCGCTGAAATCTCTCTCTCATGTGCGTGTCCCCTCATGAGATTTCAGCAGAATTTTGCTTCTGCGCATGCGCAGAAGCAAAAAATCACCGAAAAATTCACAAAAAAAGATGGCGGCTCCTAGGCACCGGCAACAGACTGCACTGGGTCGGTAGCCTCTTGATGACGTCACCAGCCCGCCACTACCAGTGCGATAGAGTGGACTGCACCAGTAGGAACCCACCACTGATACACACATACACACAAACACAATTCTGGTAATGCAAAATTGGAAGCTATACATTGCCCATTTGTAAGCAATAAATCTTTTTAGTAACTTCAAGATAATACATTCTGTTGGGGAATAATTATTGGCTAATTAGGATTCCATGTGAGAAATTCTGAGAAAGCTGTCCAAGAAAATATTCTACTCTCGTATTATTAGTGCTATTAGAGACATGAGATCATGGTCCCCACTTCACTGAAACCATCAAGTCTTTGAACGGAATTAGAAATCGTAGGCTTTCTTTTATTTTAGATGACATGTTTCTAGAGTTGAGAAGGAAATGAGTACAGTCATTCAGCTGGGTGATCTTTTAAAACTGAATATATACAGCAAAATTCAGGAGAATATGAAGTAGAATTCCAAACCAACTACGTAATTGTGTGTGTGTATTTCAAAAAACTTTCAGACACAGATACTGCATCTAATGACTGGCATTTACATTAATAACTACATTCTTTTATCTATATCTGAAATATCTAGGGCTACTTTCCACCTTTCCTTCTTACTAATATGATGAGCAATGATATTTTTGTGTTTGTTTTTACCGTATTTTCCATTTCTGGGCTTATAAGAAAAGGTTCTCTATTGACAAATTCAAATGCTGGTTGTCGCCTTACAATCTCCTCGTCATTTAGTATCTGAATTTTGTCTACCCAGTAAAATCTGGTAGGGTTCTCTCATTCCAGGTTGGTTCATTCATTCATTCATTCATTCATTCATTCATTCATTCATTCATTCATTCATTCATTCATTCATCCATCCATCCATCCATCCATCCATCCATCCATCCATCCATCCATCCATCCATCCATCCATCCATTTATTTATTTATTTATTTATTTATTTATTTATTTATTTATTTATTTATTTATTTATTTATTTTTATTTATAGTTTGTCAAACATGTACAAGATAACAGGTATAGTATAAACATAAATATGAACATAGTAAATGGGTACCGGAAAAAAATGGAGACAGTAGGACAGGGACGGTAGGCACGATGGTGCACTTATGCATGCCCATTACAGACCTCTTAGGAATGGGGTGAGGTCAACAATAGACACTCAAAGGTTAAAGTTATGGGTATTTGGGGATGTAAAACAGAGTCAGGCATTCCAGGCATTGATAAGCAATCTTATCTTACTGAGTCTCTGAGAGGGGCTATTTTGTTGGGATTCCTACCTTCTGGAATACCGTAGTATTCCCTGTATATATATATATATCCCTTGAAGACTTGGCTTTTAAAGCAGGCCCTGGACCAGGGAAGTTGTGATCCACTTCCTGATGGATGTTCTATACTAGGGGTCTCCAAACTTGGCAACTTTAAGACTTGTGCACTTCAACTCCCAGAATTCCCCAGCCAGCCAGAAACAACAACAAAAGATAAGATAAAAAATTACCTTTTTAGGGCAAATTTTTTAAAAAATTACTAACTTGTTATACTTCCCACCCACCTCCTGACTGGTACAGATCTTTGGTTTCTGCTAAATATAAACAAGTTTTATTTTCAAAATGTACCTTTTCTCTTCAAAACCTTTCAGTTAATTCATCAGATGTCAGGATCATATTCTTCTGCCTTTATCAACTTCAAATCATTGGTACAGGTAGTCCTCGACCACAAATGACTCCAAAATTTCCACTGCTAAGGGAGACAGTTGTTAAGTGAGTTTTCTCCATTTTACGACCTTTCTTACCACAATTGTTGAGTGAATCACTGCAGTTGTTAAGTTAGTAATAATAATAATAACAGAGTTGGAAGGGACCTTGGAGGTCTTCTAGTCCAACCCCCTGCTTACGCAGGAAACCCTACACTACTTCAGACAGATGGTTATCCAACATCTTCTTAAAAATGTCTAGTGTTGGAGCATTCACAACTTCTGGAGGTAAGCTGTTCCACTGATTAATTGTTCTAACTGTCAGGAAATTTCTCCTTAGTTCTAAGTTGCTTCTCTCCTTGATTAGTTTCCACCCATTGCTTCTTGTTCTACCCCCAGGTGCCTTGGAGAAGAGTTTGACTCCCTCTTCTTTGTGGCGACCCCTGAGATATTGGAACACTGCTATCATGTCACCCCTGGTCCTTCTTTTCATTAAACTAGACATACCCAGTTCCTGCAACCGTTCTTCATATGTTTTAGCCTCCAGTCCCCTAATCATTTTTGTTGCTCTTCTCTGCACTCTTTCTAGAGTCTCAACATCCTTTTTACATCGTGGCGACCAAAACTGTATGCAGTATTCCAAGTGTGGCCTTACCAAGGCATTATAAAGTGGTATTAACACTTCGCGTGATCTTGATTCTATCCCTCTGTTAATGCAGCCTAGAACTGTGTTGGCTTTTTTGGCAGCTGCTGCACACTGCTGGCTCATATTTAAATGGTTGTCCACTAGGACTCAAAGATCCCTCTCACAGTTACTACTGTTGAGCAAGGTACCACATATACTGTACCTGTGCATTTTGTTTTTCTTGCCTAAATGTAGAACCTTACTTTTATCACCATTGAATTTCATTTTGTTTGATAGCTCCCAATGTTCAAGTCTGTCAAGATCCTTCTGTATCTTGAGCTTATCTTCTGGAGAGTTGGCTATTCCTGCCAGTTTGGTGTCATCTGCAAATTTGATGAGTTCCCCGTCTATCCCCTCGTCCAAGTCATTGATGAAGATGTTGAAGAGTACTGGGCCTAAAACAGAGCCTTGGGGTACTCCACTGCATACTTCCCTCCATGTAGATGCAGTTCCATTGAGCACTACACGTTGAGTGCAGTTGGTTAGCCAGTTTTGAATCCATCTGGTGGTGTTGCTGTCCATCCCACATTTTTCTGCTTTATCTAGTAGTAGGTTATGGTCTACTTTATCAAATGCCTTACTGAAGTCCAAGTAAATTACAGTATATCGATAGCATTCCTCTGGTCCACTAATTTCGTCACTTTGTCAAAGAATGCAATAAGATTAGTCTGGCATGATCTGTTTTTGACAAACCCATGTTGGCTTTTGGTTATTACTTTGTTTGCTTCTAGGTGTTCATTGATTCGTTGCTTGATTATCTTTTCCAAAATCTTCCCTGGTATTGAGGTCAGGCTGATAGGTCTGTAGTTTCCTGGATCTGTTTTTTTTTCCTTTTTTGAAGATGGGAACTACATCAGCTCTTTTCCAGTCCTCTGGCAGTTCCCCGGTGCTCCAGGATCTTTGAAAGATATAGTTCAGTGGTTCTGAGATCTTGTCTGCCAGTTCCTTCAGAACCTTGGGGTGTGACACGGTTGTTAAGTGAATTTGGCTTCTCCATTGACTTTGCTGGTCAGAAAGTTGCAAAAGGTGATCACATGACCCCGGGACACTACAACCATCATAAATACATGCCAGTTGCCAAGCACCCAAATTTTGATCACATGATCATGGGGATGCTGCAACTGTCATAAGTGTGAAAAATGGTCACAAGTCACTTTTTTCAGTGCCATTGTAACTTCAAGTGGTCACTAAATGAATGGTTGTAAGTTGAGGACTACCTATATTTGTCTTCTTATGGCAACCAAAAAGAGTGACCCCCCAAGAAATATAGATATGCCCCCAAGAAATTTAGATATGCCTACAAGTGCCGTTGTAACTTCAAGTGGTCACTAAATGAATGGTTGTAAGTTGAGGACTACCTATATTTGTCTTCTTATGGCAACCAAAAAGAGTGACCCCCCCCAAGAAATATAGATATGCCTTGCAGCTCATACAGTAATCCTGGACTGTATGAGCTGCAAGTATCTATAAGTGATAGACAATGCACCAGTTAATTTCCCATTTAAGATTGCTCTGTTCCATCCAAAATAACTCATCAATACCTTCAACCCGTACTTTATATTATAGTACAATATACCGCAGGCACTCATTTGGAGTATTGCCCATGTAATTTTGCAAAGTTTGTGCTTACCAGTAAAGGTGGGATTAATTAAAACAGATCTTTCTTGTTGCAGCATTGGGTTTGATCAAAAGCTACACAATATGCCAATAAAAAGTGGTTAGGAGAGGAAAGCCCAGTTTATATGACTCACCTTTTTTATGCTAATATTAACTTTGGCTAGTGAGCTTTTTTCCCTGTATTGCTTTTCCAGATATGAAAGGAGTTTTATAATTAACTATAGTTAACTAGATTATATTGAACTGCATCCTTTTTTATATTTGAACGTTTTTCCTTTAAACAATATGTTTGTATATATGTGTATAATATAATACGTACATACACACATACACACAATGCACACATCTGTCTGTAAAATCCCTCTAAGAAGTAATCATATTTTGGGCCATTGAAAACTTCCGACTAGAAACTGGCATGAAACAGATGCTTTGTTTTACTTTACCATTTCCTCCCCCACCCCCCAAATACTGTCACATCTGATTGGTCTGAGATCAGGGGCAGGTTCCTAATCTTTTTACTACCACTCTGTGGGCATGGCTTATTTTGTGGGTGTGGCTTGCCAGCCATGTGACCGGGTGGGCATGGGCCTCGGGAGCTTGGCAGCGGCCGGAGAAGTGGGGGGGGCATTGCCCACTTGCAACGCAGCCCCCCGCAGTGGGAGCAGCAAGACTGTGGCAGCAGTTCTTCTAGGAGGCTCCGTCCGGCCTGAATGCTTCTCCCCATTCGATGATCCTAGGCTCCTGCCGCCTGTTCCCCCTCCCCTCAGTAGCTCGAGAAGCCTCGAACGTGCAAAAATGCCTGGGATCATTACCGTGCGTTCGTGGCTTCTCGGACTGCTGAAGGGAGGGGAACTGAGATAGGTCCTGCCGCCCATTCCCCCTCCCCTCAGCAGCTGGAGAAGCCTCAAACGTGTGAAAATGCCTAGGATCATCACCGCGCATTCGTGGCTTCTCGGACTGCTGAAGGGAGGGGAATGGAGATAGCTCCTGCCACCCGTTCTTTCAGCGTCTCACGTGCTCCCTCAGCCATCCTCCCCTGCTTGGACTCACTGTGGGGTAGGAAGGCAGCGCATGCACAGTGCTGGAAGCTCGGCTTCTGGGCATGCGCAGAAGAATTTTTTTTTAAAAAAATAATTTTTTAAAAATGGCGGCGTCCAGGCACCGGCAACCAACCGCACCGGTACTGTGACATCACCAGCGGGCCGCTACCGGTGCTATAGAGTGGACCACACCGGTAGGAACCCACCACTGTCTGGGATCCAACATCTCTCTCTTTTTTTCTTTTTATAAAAAGTTTTTTTATTTTTTCTCCACAATATCCATACATATGTCAATGCATATACCTTAAAACATATCAATAACATACATAATTACACATTTCTATCTAATCCATCATAATTCAATATCCTATTTTTGCACCTACATTGTACTGTTAATTATCAGTCTGTTTTTCTGTTTTCCTTTGCACTCCCCTCCCTCTATCTCCACTCCTCCATTTACCTTCTTGCTCCTTCTCTCCCCCTTCCTACTTCCCTCCACTCCTTCTCCCCTCTCCTCTAACATCTCTCTTTTTCATCCTTCTTGGATCTCAATGAGCACCACCAGAAATCAGCATTTCATCCGAATGAGATTCTAATGCATCTTCAGGAAGTTGTTAGTACAATCATTGTAAGTAAAGCAGGCGCTAAAAGGTCATGGAAATGGGAAATCAGTTATGGGAAGCTGTTGCAGAGTCAGATTTGTATTTTTGGAGTGAAGAATTATTTGAGTCAAGAAGGGATTTCATTTAAGCAAAGCTATAGCAAGAGCCTGATAAGGACAAAAGGTTTGTTTTGGGGACCTCAATGGGAGAAATGTGGGTTTTAAAAAAGTACATGCAGCTACGAAGATTAGACATTAGCTCACATTTCTTACAGCAGTCCGTCTTGCTGGAGTTCAGTGCAGATTCTGTTACAACCATCTACAATTTTCTGGAGAATGACTACCACAGAATTTTTAAATAAATAAATGCTATAAAATGCTCATAAAGGAAACTAAATGCCCTCTTGAAAATCATTCTTTGCACAGTTCAGCCTTCAACTGTCAGGAACTAGATATCTCAGATTATATCAATCATCCATATTAATTTTCTAAATTATATGGATATAAAGCCAACTCCCTCTGTAAATAGTTTTTATCAGAATTCCAGAATCCCTAAATCCCAAATGAGCAGTCATCAGAAACCACCTTACACATCCTATTTTTCGGAGTATAAGACGCACCTTCCCCCCCCCACCTAAAAGAGGCTGAAAATTTGGGTGCGTTTTATACTCCCAATGTAGCTTTTACTAAGCTTTTTTTCAGCCCTAACGAGGTGCTAACGCGATCTTCCGTGCTTTGCTAGCTAAGCGATCTTCCATATGCCTGCTTTTTTCATTGCTGCTCCCTCCGACAATCAGCTGAGCCTTTTTTCAGCCCAAACAAGATGCTAACAGTGAAGCGATCTTCCATGCTTTGCTAGCAAGCAATCTTCTGTCTTTTTTTCAGTCCTAACGAGATGCTAACAAGTGAAGCGATCTTCTGTGCTTTGCTAAGCGAAGCGATCTTCCCTTTGCCTGCTTTTCTCATTGTATCTCTCTGAAGAGAGAGAGAAGTGTTTTAGAAACTGTTTTTTAACCCCAACCAGGGAATAAAAAGTGAACATGTGCGCTCAAAACCAGCAAACTAATGTGCTGAAGCTGACCAGACTAAGGATTAGCCAGATGAATACCTGGTAGGCAGATTATTTTTTCGCTATTTTCCTCCCCAAAAATTAAGGTGCGTCTTATACTCCGAAAAATACGGGTATTTAAAAATCCATTAACTCCCCAAATTATATTATCTGTCTAAAATCTGTTTAATAATTTTAACATACTCATTGTTGAATGTTGAGGAAGGTCTTCATCTTTATCCCACAAGTATGAATGGCAACATTTTCTTATTGATGCTTTGCTATTCACCAAACTTGATTGGATTGTCAAACAATAAATTTTCCTAGTAGTACTTAAGAGCCATGGTCGTGCAGTGGTTAGAATGCAGTATTGCAGGCGAATTCTGCCGACTACCAACAGTTCGATCTTGACCGGCTCAAGGTTGATTCAGCCTTCCATCCTTCTGAGGTGGGTAAAATGAAGACTCAGATTGTTGGGGGCAATATGCTGATGTAAACCGCTTAGAGAGGGCTGGAAAGCACTATGAAGTGCTATATAAGTCTAAGTGCTATTGCTACTTCCTTCTGCCACCCCCCCATATAATCTTCCAGAGGGTTGTGCCCCGTGCCCAAGGCATTTTCCGAGTCCAACAGCAAGTTGGAAGAGGCCGTAGAGAGTAAGGAAGATGAACTTGATGGAGATAGGCAGGAACCATTATCTAGTCAAAAAGGTCTGCAGCATTTTTTAAAGTTCTGAACAATGAGATATGTGTGGAAGCAGCTCAGTAGATACTTCCTTAAGTCATTGAAGTATAAGAAGGAGGTACAGCTCAAGTAGCCCAATCCCAATAAAAGTGGCTGTAGCCTTCCCGTGGAATTCATTTCTGAATCTGGTCTATCTAGTGCAGCGGTTCCCAACCTGGGGGTCGGGACCCCTTTGGGGGTCGAACGACCATTTCCCAGGGGTCGCCCCAGCATCCTCAGCTCCCCCCCCCCACTGCCACAAGCCTGGCCATATCACACCCCACAACCCGCATCCCCACCGCGCTCCACCCTGCTGCCGCCATTTGGGTTCTTTTACCCTCTGTGCATGCGCAGCACTTTGCGCATGCGCAGAGGGTAAAAGAACCCAAATGGCGGTGGGGTGGGTCACGGTGGGGGCGCGGGGGCGGGGTGTGGGTCGCGGCATTAAGAAGGTTGGGAACCACTGATCTAGTGGATTTGACAAAAAACATAGAAGTGCATTGGCACCAGGAGTCAGGAAACAATAGGGAAAACAAGGAATTTCTGCAGACCTAAATCCCTAATGAGATTACTCTCAGCACCCAAAAATCTATGAGAGCCATGGTAATAGGGGATCAAGAATGCAGGGGCTGAAAAATATAGAAGTGTGAGATTTCAGGGAAAAGGTTCTTGAGTAATGTTTACTTGAGAATAACTGTTGTTACTCTCAAGTAAATTGCAGTTTGAACTGAATCAAAACAATTCACATGATTTGTGGCAGAGACTTTACTTTACTCTAAAACCGGCTGATGGGAGGTGATCCCAGGACTGAAAGTAACATCTTCATTCTCTATATTTCTCTTAGCTAACAGATAGAACTCTCGCTGTATTCCCTAGGATTGTCTCTTTGGCTTGCAACATACTTTGAACTCTGCCTTTGCTCCTTTTTTTTATTATTCTGCAGGCTTTGGACCTCTTTTACTAAGTTGGCTGGCTCTTGAACTCTTGATAGACATCTTTTCTGCTTTAGTCCATCTGGAACTTATTTGGCTAGAAGGGAAGCTTAGCAAGTCTTATCTGTCAGCCAAGCAGAGTGGCTCATCTATTGGAACAGGCCACCACGGGGGCCTCAACCATGTATGATTAGAAGGAGGATGGGGAAGAGCACAGGTTTTATTCCAAGGTTGGAAGAAATATTGATGGTTTCAAATGGTTCCAGTGTTCAATTAAAAAAATAAGGAAATCTCATAAGAATGACACAAACAGAACTCTGTTTGTGTATCTAGCTTCAGATCGGGACCTTGGAATACTCATATCAAATGACCTAAGTGCCAAAGCCCACTGCAACAACATCGCCAAAAAGGCTTCAAGAACTGTTAACCTAATCTTACATAGCTTCTTCTCCGGTAATATCACACTATTAACCAGAGCATACAAAACATTCACCAGACCAATCCTTGAATACAGCTCATCTGTCTGAAACCCACACCGCATATCGGACATAAATACATTAGAAAGTGTCCAGAGATACTTCACGAGAAGAGCCCTCCACTCCTCTACTCGCAACAGAATACCTTATGCAACCAGACTTGAAATCCTGGGCTTAGAAAGCTTAGAACTACGTCACCTTCAGCACGATCTAAGCATAGCTCATAAAATTATCTGCTACAACGTCCTTCCTGTCAATGACTACTTCAGCTTCAACCACAACAATACACGACCACACAACAAATACAAACTCAAAGTGAACCGCTCCAAACTTGACTGTAGAAAATACGACTTTAGCAACAGAGTGGTAAATGCCTGGAACTCACTACCTGACATTGTGGTTTTGTCACCAAACCCCCAAAACTTTATCCTTAGACTGTCCACTGTTGACCTCACCCGATTCCTAAGAGGTCAGTAAGGGGCGTGCATAAATGCACCAGCGTGCCTACCATCCCTGTCCTAATGTTCCTTCTTATCAGTACCCATCTTATGTATATAAACAATGTTATATCATGTATATTACCAACAGGTACTTGACAAAAAAAATAAAAAAATAAAATAAATAAACATATTTAGGTGTTCTGGCTGAAAGAATGCTAATTAATACTAACATATGTTGTTTAAACACTAAACGAGTTTACTTTAAGAGATAAAAACATATTTGTTGAAGTAATAAGTGAGAGGGAGGTTGATGACATTTCTGACATCCTCAGAAATCCATCCCAGAAAATGGCTTTCCAATCTTTGTCTGAACCTTTAGTGATGGAGCAGCTAAGAGGCAGCCTGTTCCATTGCTTAGAAAGTCTCGTGGTCAGGAGATTCCTTTTTATTTCAAGTTTGGATTTCTCTATCATCTATCTATCTATCTATCTATCTATCTATCTATCTATCTATCTATCTATCTATCTATCTATCTATCTATCTATCCCACTTGGTTTTTAGTCAAGGACTACCTATACATTAATTTAGGTTTAGCACAAATGGTCCAATGCAATGCTGATTGGTGATGAGGTAAAATAGTGGATTGAAAGTGCAGAAATAGGCAACTGGTTGCTTTCTGAAGTTACTGAAGTGCAGCTCTCTTTATTCTGCCTCATTAATAATATTGGTGTTAGATATCAATGATATCTGGAGGGCAGACTCCATACAAGCGATTTCTGATACAAAGAGCAAGGTATTTCTTAATCAGATTTAATGATGCTAGTTTCTTGCAAACTACCGTATTTATAAGACGTATTTATAAGTATAAGACGCACCTTAGTTTTTGGGGAGGAAAATAGGGGAAAACAATCTGCCTACCAGGTATTCATCTGGCTAGCATCCTTAGTCTGGTCAGCTTCAGCACATTATTTTATCCCCTGGTTAGGACTTAAAAAAACCTTCTTCTGAGAGAGTAACAATGAAAGAGCATGCAAGCCAGTAAGAGCTGGGAAGATCGTTAGCACCTAGTTAGGGCTAGAAAAAAACTTATTCAGAGCAAGTAGAGCAATGAAAAAAACCCTGCAAAGACTTAGGGCTGGAAAAACATTCTTCTGAGAGAGTAACAATGAAAGAGCCTGCAAGCCGGTAAGAGCTGGGAAGATCGTTAGCACCTGGTTAGGGCTAAAAAAAAAACTTTTTCGGAGCAGCTTCAGCACATTATTTTATCCCCTGGTTAGGACTAAAAAAAACCTTCTTCTGAGAGAATAACAATGAAAGAGCCTGCAAGCCAGTAAGAGCTGGGAAGATCATTAGCACCTGGTTAGGGCTAGAAAAAAACTTATTCGGAGCAAGTAGAGCAATGAAAAAAAATTCTGCAAAGACTTAGGGCTGGAAAAACATTCTTTGGAGAGAGTAACAATGAAAAAGCCTGCAAGGTAAGAGCTGGGAAGATTTATTTATTTATTTATTTATTTATTTATTTATTTATTTATTTATTTATTTATTTATTTATTTATTTATTTATTTATTTATTTAAATAGATTTATATGCCGCCCAACTCCCAGGGGACTCTGGGCGGCTCAGATCTGTTAGCACCTAGTTAGGGCTGGAAAAAAAAAAGCTACATTCGAAGTATAAGACGCACCCAAATTTTCAGCCACTTTTAGGGAGGAAAAAGGTGCGTCTTATACTCCAAAAATACGGTATGTCTTGCTCACAAGGACCAGTTAAAATTAACTGTCCTTTAAACAATTAGGTCTCATTAGTCCAAAACAGTTAATAATCTTTCTAACTGATCATCATACCTCTGTTAGAATAGAGAATATGGATCCATGCTGACTCAAAAGAGAACAAGCAGATAATAATGCTCCATTTTTTCTCTTGCCCCCTACCCCCACTCCCCTGTAAACATTGACTGAAGTACCCATTCTACATCTTTACATCAGCGTAATTTTGGACTGGAAGAATATTGATGCTCTGAGAGTATAGGAATAAGCTTAAAATGTAAATTGACTTAAGGAAAAATCGGCATACACTATCATGAAAATTGTACCCATGGAAATACATGTATGCTAATCTTGTATTCATTTCGGATTGTTTATGCAAGTAAACTCCTTGGAGACAAAAGAGTAAAATTCTTCTGAGATCTTGTGGTCAGATCAATTTGTAGAACCGTTTCCATGTTTTCTGATGCAATCAAGTGTAACAATGTTGTGTATCCCAGTAAACATGGAAATGGAGCAAGGAAAACATTTCTTAGCTGATTTCCTAAAAAATACTATGCTGGCAGGGGAGGAATTCTAGTTCGGTTTCCAGACTTTTTGAGCCATTAGACTTTCCACAGTGTCTCAGATCTCACATCTTACATTTAATGTAGCTACAAATCGGGAAATGCAGAAAAGACTCCAGCCAAAATGCCCACTAGCTTGACATGCAATAACCATTATGCATTCAAATTTATATATTCGTGAGTGGAAAAGTGCCAAGTCTAGCAAAAAGCAAACCTGATCTTTGGCAAGAAGGGCAGCCCTTCTACCTCAAGGCAAATCTCAGTAGGGGCTACCCTTACTTAGTATTTGTGTATCTTTAATTCATGTCTATGGGAGGCCGGAGATTTTACTTTATTTTTATTTTTTAATATAACATCCTGGTTAAAACACTGAGCAGAATTTGAGATGGAAATCGGTTTTCATTCATGTTTGCTATAAGCATCAAATTCAGGTTTGTATGATAAGAAAATCCATTTTTTTCTGTTCCTAAACAGTCCGGCCTATTCATTGAGAAGAAAGGGAGGATGAGGATGAGAACTACAGCAATATTGCTTATCCCATAACATTTGCATTTCCAAGTTTCCAGTGTTCTTGGTTGGTTAACTGAAGAAAATAATTGACTCCAACGCTGCTCCAGAGAAAACATAAGGATCAGTGGTGGGTTCCTACCGGTGCGGTCCACTCTACTGCACCAGTAGTGGCCGGCCGATGATGTAATCTGCACGCGACACTGGTCTGTCTTCTTTATCGGTCGTCACGGGTCACCATCTTTTTTCAGAATTTTTTGGCTTCTTTAGCTTCCTGTGCATGCGCGGAAGCAAAATCTCACGAGGGGACACGTAAAAAAATTGCCGAAATCACGCACACGTGCTTCCCCTCGTGAGATTTGCTTCCGCGCGTGCACAGAAGCAAAATTGCGTGAGGGGCGCATGCACATAGTGTGTGCGCACAAAACATGGAGATGCACGCGCAGCGCACTGGTAGCAACTTTGAGAGCAACCCGCCCCTGATAAGGATGATATACAGGTAGTTCTCGACTTATGACTGCAATTGAGCCCAAAATTTCTGTTGCTATGTTCAGATATTAGTTAAGCGAGTTTTACCCCATTTTGCAACCTTTCTTGCCACAATTGTTAAGTAAATCACTGCAGTTGTTAAGTTAGTAAAACAGTTGTTAAGTGAATCTTGACTTTGCTTATCAGAAGGTTGCCAAAGGGGATCACATGACCCCAGGACACTGAAACTGTCATAAATATGTGTCAGCTGAATTCTGAACACGTGACCATGGGGATGCTGCAATGGTTGTAAGTGTGAAAAGTGGTCATAAGTCTCCATTTTTTCAGTGCCGTTGTAACTTCAAATGGTCACTAAATGAACGTTTGTAAGTCAAGGACTGCCTGTACTTGTGTAATGGTATGAGGGAATGATCTTGAGACATGGGTGAGAGAAACGGATGCAACCAGGTTGGATAAGAGGCAGCTGTGCTCCCAGGAGGAAGGAGGGAGGGACAAATGTCTCAGCAGTTTATTGGACTGTAAAGATGAGGGGGGGAGGGGATAATGCACTTTCAGGCTTGCGCAATGTTGTTAATGTGATCTTACGATGAAGTAGAATTAATTCATCTTTACAAGGCTGACAACTTGTTCTGTTTGCTTTCTGCCTGGGGGAAGGATTTTCCCTGAGTAGAAACTCATTGTTTGCTGTTGACAATGAAAGTCCAGGTTAGAAATAGACAGTCATGGAGAGACTCTATTGCTGTGGTAGCTAGGAGTCAACAATGACTTGATGGAACGTCTGTAGAGATTCTCAGTCATCCACGTCATGGTTGTCCCAAAGGTGCTTTTTCAGGAGGCAACTGGACTTTCTGGGTTTTTTTTGCTTTTGAAGACATTTTGCTTCTTGGATGAGAAGCAAAACATCTTCAAAAGAAAAGAAAAACCCCAAGTTGCCTCCTGAAAAAGCATCTTTGGGATGACTTGATGGAACATAATCATTTCTGAAGTGAAGATGCCATGGGAGTTTGCCACATTTCCCCCACTGCATCTTGATTGTTTTGAAGAGTGTTTCTGCCATAGACTATATACAGTGGCCATAAAAAAAAGTGCTCATCATCAAAAAAAAGTGCTCATCATCAAAACCAAATGCAACAAGAAAAGGACAAGGAAGAAAACAAGGCACTAAACTAGCTAACCACCCGACCACCCAGCTGACCACCTGAAGGCCAGCTGGCTGCCTCAGATGAGAGGAAAAATGAGAAGAAGGGGAGATCACAGTGCAGTGTGGCCCCCACAATGCTTCTGCTAGGTTTTTGTGAGGAGGTGAACATGACAGTCGTGTGGAAGAAGCCTCAGTGATCAACTTCAGCAAGCTCCACCAGGTGCTATTAAGCAAATGCAATTGATATGAGATACAATTAAAGTGATGTGACTTTGCTTCAAGACTGATAGAAGACCGATGATGGCTTAATATTTACATGTGCTCCTGCCCAATGTTGGACATGATTCTTTGAAGGTCCCATTGGTCCTGTTCCTCTTTGTTGTGAAAGACGGCTGCTTATATCTGCAGCTGTTATTTCCTGTTATTTTCTTTATGGGCTCATAGACAGTCTTATAATTACAATGGTGTTTGTTTGTTTGTTTGTTTGTTTGTTTGTTTGTTTGTTTGTTTGTTTGTTTTTGTTTGTTTGTTGTGCAACCACCCTGTCCATAAAAGTGACTTCTGGCTATTTCTAAGACAATTTTAGTTGAACCTGAGATTTCTCCATCTGATCATTTACATGGGAGCAACCAAATTATATGGGGGGGGGAGGGGGGAGAAACAGCTGGCTTGTATTTGTATATGAGAACGAAAGAACAGTATTCAAGCTAAAGTGCCTGGTGACTCACTAACATCATACTTTATATGCAAGGAATCAACTTAATTTCATGTATTTCTGTTTTCCCTTCCTTGCTTTTGTGATGCTTGGAAGAAGCAGAGAATCAGAGATAAGTGACAAATTTTGCCAGAATGACTCATTGTTGGCCAGAGCTATTTCCGACTCAGTTTGATTAATCCAGATTTATGTGCAGTGATTAAAACAGAGAGCATTTCTAGACATTGGGATCAACCAGAATTAAGGGGTGGGAGCAGCACAGATGCCCTTCCTTTTTCCCCGGTGTCTGTATCTAAACATTGCTCTTGTGGATTCTACGCATTTGGGAATCTCAAAACTCCTCTCGAGGGTGACATTTTTCTTCCAATCGATCACACTAGTTTTCAAGTAAGATATATTAAGCAGAACAGAGCATGTGTTTATTTTTTTAAACTTTATTCTGCTTGATTTCTTATGTTTCTACCTATTTTTAAAAAAATTAAAAATATCTTCAGGGCGGCCTGTCAGAAATAGAGATAAATGCTAAACTAAAACAAAACTTCTGCTTAGTAATAATTCACAAAGCAATACAGAATAATGATAATGATAATGATAATGATAATGATAATGATAATGATAATGATAATGATAATGATAATGATAATGATAATGATAATGATAATGATAACAACAACAGCAACAACAACAACAACAACAACAACAACAACAACAATAATAATAATAATAATAATAATAATAATAATAATAATAATAATAATAATACACTGTATTTAAAACATAGATACAGTACTTTGAAAAAGACCAGGTAAATGAGCCACTTTAAATTCTGCTATCAATGACATCTTGCAAAAGTATTCCAGAGTCAGATACCCCTGCAAAAATAGCTACACAACTAAGCTCAACAGTCAGGAAAATAGGTAAATAGATATTTTACATAATTATCCACTAAAACAATTATATTTGATATGCAAGGTTCCATTTTCTACCCTTAGTTTTTCTTTAAATAAGGTTGAAAAACGGAAGATACCCAATAAATACATAACGGTTTGCCTTTTTTGTTGTTGTTGTTGTTGTTTATTCCAGCCCCTTCTATTCTGTTCCTAATTCTCATACCACTGATGATTGTCTAATCATATCAGCTCTAAAATATATTTCAAATGCATACCTAAATGTTTAGATAAGATTCTATGGTTCATATTATATATACAAGAGGTAATTGTAGATTAAACAGATTTGCCTGCTCAGGCCATTACAATCTATGGATCTGCGAATGTTCTTTCCAATAAATCCAAAGTATTTCCAAATGGAGTCACTGGATAAAAATTACTTTCAAAATATCCAGGCTTTCAAGAACACCAGTATGTGGCTTACAACAATGCAGCTTGATACCCCTTCGAATAAGCAAAGGTTGTTAGATTGGCTCTGCTATTTGCATAATTCTGCACTAACCAAAAATAAAGTCAATAAATTGCTGATAATTGCATAAATGTCAGGCACAGTGGGGAAGGGTCAGAGTTGGAATGTTTAGGTCTGTTTGCCAGGTGTGATGGGGTCAAAAGCAAGGGAAATGTGTCAGGGATAATAGCTGTCAGAAGGAGCCAAAGTGAGCATTGTATAAGGTCATAGTCAAATAAACATCAACCAGTGCTTCAAGAATTGCAGACCGATTAACCACGAATGTTACGTTTCTTGAATTATCACAATTTATCCTATGCAGTGTTAAAGACCTTGACTTACTTGAATCAACTCTTGAAAGAAATGAAGAATATTTCTTTCATTTTATACATCTTCTGTCCAAAATATCTGAGCCTAACAGAGACTGGGATGCTAACTTATAGGTAGTCCTTGTATGCTTATTCAATTATTCTGATGATCCCCACCCATCCCCATCCCCATCCCCATCCCCACTCCCATCCATTCCTACTTTGTCATTTCAGAAATATTTAGGCCCAATTTCCAATCTGGTAGCAGAAATCATACAATAAAAAATTATTTAATACCCCTCTCCCCAATTTCTCCACCAACTGCTAAGTCATTGTGCCGTTCTGATTTTAAGGAGCCATCTGATGTAGATGTCATTTAATTTAATGTCTCCCCTCTTCCCTTCTCCATCATTATATATTAATATAACCTACGAACTGTTCTTTCCACCTCACCCTTCATTTTGGGCAAAGAAAAGAAACTAGGAGAAAATAAGTATCATAGAAGCACTGTTGAGAGATGAGAATAAAATCTCATAGAGGCGATTTGGATCTTTACTTGGAATTCAGGCAGTTAGAAAATTAAGCCGAGATTAAGAGTCTAATAGAAATATTTATTTTGGTACAAAAACAATAAATCCTGAATAATTACATCTTTGCTAATAAAACGTGACCGTTCCGGTCAGAGTCAAAGTCAAAAGTGATTAATGGTGGATCAGGAATGTGGACATGCGTACAAGATCATATCACATGTTCTGCTTGTATTGGAATATACCATAATATTAGAATAGGGGTGCATCACCCTGCATAGACATACAACTGACAATATTCACTACGTGACAACCACAAAATTAGAATCAGAATCAAAATAGAGCTGGAAGAGATCTTGGAGGTGCTTCTAGTCCAGCCCCCTGATCAAGCAGGAGATCCTATTACATCCATGGAAATGAAATCCTCTTTCACTTTGCCCAGGTCCATCTCATGGTTGAAGGTTGATCCAGAATCGAAGGTGTACTTCCAACTGTGAACTTGGAATTATTCAACATGTGTATTTTATATACTGTATAAACAGATATACTGTTAAGTACCGGTATATCCCGAAGTATAAGATAGCAATTCCTCCTTCACCACCGAGGTTGGGAAAGCATAGATACAAATGCCACTTCCCTGTGCTAAGTTTGCATCTGACAGACCAACTTTCTACACATTCAACTATAGAGTGATTTTTTCCATTAAACCGTGTCCAGTATGCTTAGAATCACCCTTATGATCTTTACACTGAATGTGTAAAGATCAGAAAACATGGGTAACATTAACAGATTCAGTAGGGCCAACACACAAAGCCCCCAAATTTCTACATTTGTATGTTTTGATTAATTTCTGAATAGGACAATTGGTGGTGGGAAACCAGTGGTGGGTTGCTCCCAGTTCAGCCTGGTTCTGCAAACTGGTGGTGGTGGGAGGCTCCACCCACCCACCCGGGATGCTTCTGCACATGCGCAGAAGCGTTGCGTGCACGCGAGCATGCACACGAACCGGTAGCAACGGGTTTTAGAACCCACTACTGACTGAAACGGAACTGAAATAGATCCCTAATTTGATGATACTGTACATATCAGATACTGATAACTATACAGGTAGTTCTTGACTTATTATCACAACTGAGACCCAAATTTATTTTGCTAAGCAAGACAGTTGTTCAGTGAATCACTGCAGTGGTTAAGTTAGTAACACGGTTGTAAAGTGAATCTGGCTTCCCCATTGACTTTGCTTGTCAGACGATCGCAGAAGGTGATCACATGACCCTGGGACATTGCAACCATTGTCAATACGAGCCAGTTGTAGAGAGCCTGAATTCTGAACATGTGACCACAGGGATGCTGCAATGGTCATAAGTGTGAAAAATGGTCAAAAGTCATGTTTTTTTCAGTGCTATTGTAACTTCAAATGGTCACTAAACATAAGGTACCTGTATTAACTGCAATATTTCCCAAGTTCAAAGAAAAATAACATGGACTTTCCTAAAGAAGCCGTGGTGTTTTTTTTCTTTAAAAAAAGTAGCAAAAGATCCAATCCATTGTCAGTCTGAAAATGTCTGTTTAGTTCTTTGTTGATAAAGATACTGTATGCATAAACAGCAAAGGTTGTTTAGAAGCCATCCATTCTGATGTTCCTGTTCCGGCTCTTATTTCTCCAATGTGCTGAACAAGCAAGAGGACTATTCATTTGTCAGATACAAGTCCAGGGACCCAGTGAGCATTTCATAAAAAAAATATGCATCTTCTTCTTTTTCTTGAAAAGAATCCCTGCTTTCTCTTCTGGAATTGTTTTAAGATTTTGGGGAGAAGGAGATGAACGACAATAGCGCCTTTCACAGCTCTACAGAATATGTGGTTTCTTTTTCTACTGGTTGGGCTTGAAAGCACTTCCTATTGAAGGGAGGACTTTGAAGTGTCCTCTTTGTTCTTCCAGGCTAGTTATTTTTAGTCTAAAATAGCTTTAAATGTTTTTTTTTTAAATATATGCAAAAGAACAAAAATGCATAGCTTAAAAGGCCACAAGCAAGTCAAATTTAAAAGATGGAAAGTTTAATATTTTAATCTAAAGAGCATTACATTATTAAATACAAATGAATAGCCTTCATGTTGTCATGATGGATATTTGGGAAGTGAACCCCAGTCAGTTTGTATATTACCATCAGTAGACCACGCTTTTCTAACGTTTTTCCCTCCAACTTATTTAGATAATATGCATAGTCATTCATTAGTGATGTGGAGAGGTTTCTATGTGATTATTTGATAGAAGAACCACTGCACCCACTAGATCTGGAAACAGCACAATCCCAGTATCACATGCAGGTACAGATATCTGAGAAAGGAAGATCCTAGGTCAGAAGATCCAGAAAGAACATCAGATTTTCATGTGAGAAGAAGCCAAAGAGTCTGGGATAGTCGAGTTCTAGTTCTAATTATCTTGAGACAATAAACAGGTGTCACTATTTATTCCCCAGATATATAAGATTCGCCAATCCAATAGTATTCTGTGTATGATAATTTTGCGTTAGATTCTTCATGAAAGTAGAAGTTACTACTTCCACAGCTTTCGACTTACAACTTTCGTTTAGTGACTGTTCAAAGTTATAACGGCACTGAAAACAATGACTTATGACCCTTTTTCACACGTACAGCCATTGCAGCATCCCCATGGTTACATGATCAAAGTTCAGTCGCTTGACAACTGGTATGTAATTATGAAAATTGCACTTTCCCAAAGTTGTGTGGTCCCCTTTTCCGACCTTCTGACAAGCAAAGTCAATGGGAAGCCAGAATCACTTTACAACTGTGTTACTAACTTAACAACTGCAGTGATTTACTTAACAATTGTAACAAGAAAAAAAATCATAAAATGGGGCAAAACTCATTTAACAACCGTCTCCCTTATCAACAGAAATTTTGGACTCAATTGTGGTTGTAAGTTGAGGACTACCTGTGCTCTTGTGTCGTGGCGTATGGTTTCCTTTCTGTTCAAGCTGTTTTGAGGCCCCACTGGTTTGTGGAGAGAGAAGGCTAAAAAATAAAAAGTGTAATAAAAAAGTAGATTAAGAATCTACGGAACTTTAAGCATGCCAGAATGGAGGACAATATATTGCATGCATTCATGATATCTTTCCCCCCAAAATTATTTCAATAGCATATCATCATCTTTATTTCAATTATCATTGTTTGATATTGCTTTTTCATTAAATGTGAATTAATAATATGACTATATCAGACTGTGATGTTAAACTAATTTGCCCCATCAAAATCAGCAAGACATCTTGAAATGGGACTGCCAACATTCATGCATAGAATGTTTATGTCAGGAGAAATGGATATATTTAGTGCCCTTGCAGAGGTCTCCAACCTTGGCAACTTTATGAGGTGTGGACTTCAAATCCCAGAATTCCTCAGTCAGCCATGCTGGCTGAGGAATTCTGGGAGTTGAAGTCCCCACCTCATAAAGTTGCCAAGGTTGGAGACCTCTGCGTTTAATGAATTTTTTTTTAGCCTTAATGGCAAATTTAAGATACTAGCAGGAACAGGGCAATTCTATAATGATGTACAAACAATGAATTATTTGGCACTGAGGTTTATTCTTTTTGAAGTATATAAGGATTGCACATTACATTTTAAGACATGGTTTTTCTCAAAAGTTGTTATAAATTTCACTTTATTTATTATTATTTATTTATTGAATTTCTCTCGCTGCCCATCTTTCCTACAAGGTGACTCTGGGTATCTCATTATAAAGCAAATCCCTCTAAGATTTCACTATGTGTTTTAAGCATCTATATAGTTTGCTATTGTGTCCCTCTGAATCCATATTTATTTGTTTGCAAGAAAAAAAACCAGTACAAAAGAATATGAGTTTCTCTGTTTATATGCTATTTCAAGGAATAGCAAGGCTGCATTTTGTTGGTATGGAAACAAAATGTTTTAAAAGTGAATCTATTTAAAGTTGAATATAGACTAATATCTACTTTTTAAAAAGTGAATTTGTTTTTTCTTTACTACGCAGTAGACACAACTGTTTATACACTGTCATGGAAACTAACAGAAATTAAAATTATTTCAACATATAGTAATAGCTTCTGTTTCAGCTCTTGGAAAGGCCACACAAATTACAAATATCTTCAAAGTCATCTGTGAAATAGCAAAAAAAAAAAGATCCATACTTTTTGATATAGGTCCATATATCAGATATACTAATCATTTTTATTTTATGCAAATTTTCAAATTGTCCGTTTCTTGCTTTCCAAAATCACTTGTGCTGAACAGCTGAACTGCTATGGAAAGTTTTTTTAAAAATACTGGATTATTGGCAATTCTAGAATGTAGACAAGCGTTTAAGGGAAATTGATGCATAATATGACTGTAAAAATAAACTTTACCTAGTAGTTCAAGTAATTTTGGCTGTTGACTTAAAGGAAAGAGACAGAGGAAGGAAAGTTGAAAGCTGATAAATACAAAGAAGAGAGCCATCAAAAAGGGCATATTCTAAATAGTGGGCCAGGAAGGAGCCTTAGCTGAAGAATTCAATGGAAAAGCATAATACAGGTAATCAGTCCTTGGCTTGTGACCACAATTGAGCCCAAAATTTCTGGTGCCAAGCAAGACAGTTGTTAAGTGAGTTTTGACCTATTTTACATTCTTTCTTGCCACAGTTGTTAAGTGAATCACTGCAGTTGTTAACTTAGTAATATGGTTAAGTGAATCTGGCTTCACCATTGACTTTACTTGTCAGAAGGTCCCAAAAGATTATCTCCTCCCTCCCTCCCTCCCTCCCTCCCTCCCTCTCTCTCTCTCTCTCTCTCTCTCTCTCACACACACACACACACACACACACACCAGCATCTGCTCTGCTACCCACTTTGTGGTTCTCTGTCTGCCTTCGCCAAAGAAACCGTTGTTGTGCCTGAGGAAAGGGCGAATTTAAACCTGGGCTCACAAATATGTCACTGTTCTTCCTTGGCTTATGGCATAAATCTAAGACTTTTCTGTTAGCACGGGGCTTAGGTCTGTTTATTTTTTTGCCAGCTGCAACATGCTACCCTCTTAGGGGGGATCACCTAAAATCAACTAAGGTTTAGGTTGGAGTGGCATGTATAACCCAAGCTGTGGCCTCAGCCCCTCTCTGTGAATTGCAACCTTGTCAAAAACCAAGATTTATTATATATTTTTTTTTAAAAAATCAAGGCAGGTTTTCTATCATATCAAATACCTGCACAGTAAATTATATTTCTGGTGCCAGTCTGACACACACATTCTCTTCCTCTTCCCTCAACGGCACCTTCTCAGATTTTCTTCCCTTTTTACGATTAAGCCTCTTGTTTTCTTCACTCTCCAGGAACCCACTTCGTGCTGATACAGAAATGTCACTGGAGCTGTATTTGTTACTTGGAGTTTGCCTTGACACATCAGTCAATATAGCGGCAGAGATCAAATTATACTGCTGGCAAGTATCGGTTATTAGTTGAGGAAAGAAAAGAACAGAAAGGCAAAAATGGATATGTATTTGCATCTAATATTATGGGACAGATGCTTTAACAGATTAACAGAGTTGGAAGGGACCTTGTAGGTCATCTAGTCCAACCCCTCACCCAAGCAGGAGACCCTACTCCATTTCTGACAGATGGCAGTCCAGTCTCTTCTTGAAAGCTTCCAGTGATGAAGCTCCCACAACTTCTGAAGGCAAGCTGCTTCATTGGTTCAGTGCTCTCACAGTCAGAAAATTTATCCTTATTTCCAGGTTGAATTTCTCCTTGTTCAGTTTCCATCCATTATTCCTTGTCTGGCCTTCAGGTACTTTGGAAAATAGCTTGACCCCCCTCCTCTCTGTGACCCCCTCAAATATTGGAACACTGCTATCGTATCACCTCTGGTCCTTCTCTTCACTGACTAGCCATGCCCAGTTCCGGCAACCGTTCATCGTATGTTTTATCCTCTAGTCCCCTAATCATCCTGGTTGATCTTCTCTGCACTCTTTCTAGAGTCTCAACATCTTTTTTATAGTGTGGAGACCAAAACTGGATGCAGTATTCTAGATGTGGTCTTACTAAGGTTTTATAGAGTGGTATTAGTACCTCACTTGATCTTGATTGTATCCCTCTGTTAATGCAATTTAGGATTGCATTGGCTTTTTTGGCTGCTGCTGAGCACTATTGGCTCATAAGTGGTTGTCCACTAAGACTCCAAGATCCCTCTCACAGTTACTGCTATTAAGCCTGGTTTCACCCAGTCTATATGTGTACTTTTGGTTTTTCTTGACTAAGTGTAAGACTTTATTTTTCAATCACATATCATGACAGAAGAGAGTCTAATTCAGTTTTTAATTCATCTAACCTTCACGCTTGATTCTTTGGGAGAAAAGTACAAACCGTTTACAGCCTAACATGCTACATTCCTTCATCTAAGGAATTCCTAGGTGTTTCTCAAACTCTCTGCAATTGCGGAAAACTAAATAAACATTTGGAAGATGCAGAGAACACCCAATTAAGCAAACACTCCCTTCCTGTATTTGGGGATGGGAGTTCACTTTTTCTGGTGAGTAAGATAATGATTACTGTTCCATTCATAGATGATTGCCTATGGCATTCATTTTAAAGAACCTTTAAAATTACTTTTTATACCCTCCCGCCCCCAGAATCAAACATGAAATATTTATTTATTGCTTCTTCTAACAACTCTTAGCACAAATTTTGGGATTTCCAGCCCAATAAAATGTTGATTTATTTAAATTATTCATCATCATCATCATCATCATCATCATCATCATCATCATCATCATCATCATCATCATCACCACCACCACCACCACCACTATATTCACATTTATTTGGCTGTTGTTTACACAAGATCACATTACCACTTAGTACATCACATCACATTCACATCACACAACCAGTAATTGCTCTTGAGACATGTTCACTATTGTCAATTATCTGAATTTTAGCACCCCCATTATTACTCACATTGTATCTTGTACACTTCAGCCATTGATCCATTCTCACAGCTGGCTGTCAGGGCATGAGGGTAGGAAGGACTGTGGGGGCCAGCTGGGTCTTGTCAGCCAGCACCCCTTTTTTGTAATAAAAATTTCAAAGGTCCATGCATGCATCTGCCTGCCCTGCCCCCAATTCAACACAAGATATTATATTCATGTCATCTGACATTAGAAAGGACAATTTTTCACTACCTGTTTTTTCTATCTCTGTGCTTTTATTAATGCTAGTTAATAACAGCTGAACTGCTGAAATGCAGCACTGCAGTTCAGCAGTTCGGCTGTTCAAATCTCACCGGCTCAAGGTTGACTCAGCCTTCCATCCTTCTGAGGTGGGTAAAATGAGGACCCAGATTGTTGGGGGCAATATGCTGAACTCTGTAAACCGCTTAGAGAGGGCTGTAAAGCACTATGAAGCGGTATATAAGTCTAAGTGCTAGTGCTATTAATTGTATCCAGTATGATTATATTACTATTTACTATTTGGAACTGCCTCTCCTTGAGATTATCTGCCCATTCCACCCGATCAGATAGAATGGGAAGACCCAAGATCTCTTCCCTTAAAAGCTGCCATCTTGTGGGATCTGGAAAGTGTGCCTTTTCTGTGGCCCTAACTCAGAATTCCCAGTACAAAAGAAAAGCCATGGTTTTCAGCTGAGAAAAATGCTCCCCCAAAATTGGATTAAATTTGGGTAAATGTTAATGATTGTGGGAGACATCTAACATTGCAAGAGCTTTGATTTCTTATTTTTTACAAAAAAAACATTTTCTGTCCCCGGTACAGGTGGTCCTCAACTTACAATGATGTGTTTAATGACCTTTCAAAGCTACTGAAATGGCACTGAAGTAAATGATTCACAACTGGCCCTGTACACTTATGACCACCATAGCATTCCCACAGTCACTTGATTAAAATTTGAGTGCTTAGCCACTGGCATGTATTTATGACAGTTGCAGCATCCTGGGCTCATGTGATCACCAATTGGTGACCTTCCCAGACATCTTCTGACAAGCAAAGTAATTGGGGGAAGCCATTGATTCATTTAACAACTGCGTGGACTCACTTAACATTCCCCTTGCTTAGCAACAAAATTCTGGTCCCAGTTTTGGTTATAAATCGAGGACAGGGCAAGCACTGTTTCCTATAGGATCTGATTACTACTGAATGAAGGTCCTTTCATGGTTATCTTATTTACTTACTTACTGTTATTTATTTGCAAAAGAGCAGCAGTTCCTGCTCTCAGTGTGGTAAGGGTAGCGGCCATATAGTCAGAAGGACCATGAGGTATTGGAGGGCCCTTGGCTGAGCTGCCTGATGCCAGAATCACTGAGGTTCATGTCTATGGATTGTTAGTATATTTCTCTATAATGCTTTAAAGATGTGTATCCAAGGCCCACTCTCTTTGCCCTTAGTATTATTCCATTAAAACTGACGTTAATGTGAGCCAATATGTTTCCCCTTATTTTAGACTCCCTCCCCCACCATTCCTGAAGGTTTGTAAAAGGGAACAATAGAGCATCTATGCAAGCAGTTTGCTGGACTGGAAATTTAAAGTTCTTAGAACAACTAAATAAGGTCTCTAAAAGCACTTTGTATGCTGAACATGCTTTAGGTATAACTTATTAAAACAGTAAATAAAAATGGACGAGTGGAAATTTGAAAAGCTGAATTTTCACTCAGTAATATTATTCCACATCATAAATAGGACCGTCGATTGGGCCCTCAGGTTGAGAGAACCTTGTAGGCTGCAACCGTCTTCAATGCAAAACAGAACCCAAATTCCATGTCGGGGTAAGGAGACATGTTGGCTTGCCAAAAACCTGAGCAGAGGGGAGCAATTTGCATAATCAGGTACATAAATTTACATAACATCCTTTTTTTAAAAAAAAAAGTCAACTCAATGTTTTATTTTACCTTTATTAAATAAACAGATATAATGCAGTTAAATTTAATGCATACAATGGTCTCTATTTGCAAACCCAGTTTAAACAACAGATGATCGTGACCAAAGGAGTATATAGATTATGCCTTGAACCAACAAACGCACTGGTATAATTGGGGGAATAATGCATTTTATATGTATATGTATGTTTTTAATGCAATACACCATTTTTAAGGTATTTGGAAATACTATACAACTGCATATATTTTGAGAAAAGCTTCCCAGCTTAATTCCTATTTCAGATACATGGCATGACGTAAAAGATTAACATATATGACATATAACATGTCATTAACATATAAAATGTATAAACGTACAAAATTAGGATCACCAGTGTGCTGTGCACAATCTTCATAGAACCATCAAATCTTCTTCTTGGCTCATGCCCAAAATATGATGTTCCCAGCAGTGTGTGTGTGTGTGTGTGTGTGTGTGTGTGTGTGTGTGTGTGTGTGTGTGTGTGTGAACACTGATCCTCCCATTAAAAGTAACATGGTACTTGTGAGTTTTAACCTCAAGACATCTCATCCTCCTTCTTTTATAGCCAGCATATTTGTTGTTCCATATGATACAACATTGTACATCAGGATACTTCCATAAAATTTCAAATATGCTAGCCAGCCCCCAAAATATCAGGGACTCTTCAGCCTTTCTCAAATGAGAAAGCCCCATTTCTTTTTAGTCATTTTTCCTATTCTTATTACATCATCTCAGCAAGAGTTCAGCTTATTTTCAAAGAAGCTGTTTTAAATGTGAAAACTTATAAACAGTTTTATCCATATTCTAATTCAATTAGTGACACATAATTAGGAAGAATAAAAGTTGGAACAAGGTAGGAACATTACAGTATAGCACTGATGGTTGTGCTGATCCATTTGCAAACCATGTTAAATGTAGGCAGGGCAAAAGATAAATAATAACAACACCGGGTAACTTTTTTTTTTCAAATGTTTTGCTTCCTGAACAACTTTTGGTGATTATGCTAGACCCCTTCAGACTGAACACAAATATAATTTCAGAATGACTGCATCATGGAGAAATCTTGAGAAATATGAAATTAACTTTTAATGACTATAATGTATTTAATCACATAATGTTTCCAACACATTGCATGAGTTCAACTAGGTTTTGCTGCTGATTTTCGTTAGTACTCGGTGTCTGAGGCAATGCATCTCACTGCAGTAACATACAGTATGGAACAATAGTCAGCTAGCATTGATGGATTCCAGTTCATCTGATATTGTTTTTCCATTCTGGCTACATCCTGGTGAAACCTTTCACCATTTTTGTCATTGACTGTACCTAGATTTTTGGGAAAGATGTTCAAGAGTGAATGTAGAAAATGAATTTTCAGTGACATATTGCACTTCATAGTCTTGTGTGCTGTAAGACATTTGTCAACTAGCTTTGGTGCTCTGTAGTTGCCAAGAAATTTCTCAATTACATCCTTGAATGCCTTCCAAGCAATTTTCTCTAGCCCCACTAACAGATCTTCAAACAGCTTGTCATTGATCAAATCCCACCCAAACTTCTCTCTTGCAACAGTTGCTGATGGCATAAAACCAAATTCTGTCTTTGTAAGGTAGGGTGCGGCTTGGGAATCCTCAAAAAAGCACAAGGATGGTTGCTGACACTTATTAGTATATTATGAATATCCACAGGAGATCACAGAACATTTTGGGAACCAATTCCTCATTAAAATAGATGAAGGGTCATTGTTTGGAGGAAACAGTGATAAAGCAAAATGTTACCGACCACATGTCCTGTTATTAAAATACAGTGCTCTTCTGTACATTTATATATTTGCCTTCTTCATTTCATATCTCTGTACAAATAATATCCTTCTATATGATAACAGGGATGGAACAAATACCCAGAAAAAAACTTCTATAATACATAAATATGTAAAAGTGTTCCTAATTTCTGTAGAGAGATTACATAACATTATTCAAATAATCCTGTAGGCTAGGTTCTGAAAAGAACTGGATGGCATATCCCATGCACTTGATTCAAAGATTTTATTTTAACCACAGCTTCCCTTAGCTAGCTACAAAGCTCTTCCCTAAACTTAGGGCAACCTCAGTGATAAGAATCCTTACAGTTAATTGTTTGCACTTTAACATAGGGTAATTAGAGCTACCATTACATGGAAATTCATTTAGCTTAAACCAAGGGCACAAACCCAGGCATCTGCAGAGGTTCATGACATTTATAATGACATCATCATAAAAATGATGTGACTAATGAACCTGCACCAGTTGTCATTCTACAAGTCCATAAATGTGTCGTTTGTGTGATGACATCATGGCAATTTTGACATCAAGTTGGCTTGCCACAGCAGTGTGTGTGTGTGTGTGTACAGACACATACACACAATGTAAACAGTAAACTGAAAATTTTGAATTGATAATAATTCACCAGCATGCTGGCTAGGGAATTCTGGGAGTCAAAATTTATGCAGCTTAATGTTGCCAAGACTAAGAAGCACTGTTTTTATACCATAGGTTGCTGTGGCAAGCCAAAGAAAGCATCTAACTAGAAATATATATATATATGATTCTAGTTAGATGCTTTCTTCTTTGATTTCAAAGAAGGAAGTGACCCTTATCTTACCAACATCACATCAGTGAACTCCACACCTATTTCCAAATTATTCTGAATATGTAAATTTTCCCACTAGCAGGTGATGGTGTCAATGATCCAATGGAAACTCGAGTTAATTTGGGATGCTCTAAGTACAGTATCTTCTCCATATTATCCAATGGGCCAGTTTTACCATTTTTAGGATCTAGATGTAAAAAAAGAAAGAAAGCCTCTTTTTAGGTAGTAATGTTTTATTCATTTAATAAAATAATATTTAATGCAATTAAACCAGACTTATTGCATTCGAGATCCTGAATTTCTGCTCTAGACTGTTAACCTTCCATTCTAATCAACAGATTGGTTGTTGATTTAGAATTGTGTTAAAGCTTTGTACCATTTAAATGGATATAAATCCATTTAAATAAAATAAAAATAAAATAAATACTCAGCCAAGATAGAAAATTCTGTGTCACTCAGTTCTAGATTCCTAAGCAAATTCAAGAAAATGAGATAAGTAGACTTCCTAAGAGAAGCCTTCCTCTTAGAAACTCACACATAAGAAAATGCTCTGAATTTAGCACCACAAAGAAAAATTGTCTTCTTTATACATTTGGATCCCAAAGTTCAAATCCTATGCCTCTTCCTCACTACCATTTTGAATCTACAGATTTTTGGCTAATATTTTTTCACCCATGAAGCTTTCTGCTATTTATCCATTAACATGCTTTCTCACCATGAGAAGCAGAGACTCTTGACCACAATTTTCCATTCAACAGAAGTCCCTCAGCACCAAGCCAAAGTGTTTGGCTGATCTCAAAAACTAATGAGAGTTATTGGTTAGATTAAGAAAAAATATCCTGGAAGTAGATAACGGCAAAACGTATCTATAACACTATCAAGAAAACTGCATTGATGCCACCCTCAGGATTTAATTCAGGTTGAATAATTGCTTTTTTTCATTTGTGATAAGAAGAGTTTGGGCTATTAAGAAAATTAGAGTTAAAAAAAGCATGAAGAGGGGAAAGGGGAAATATTAATGGAGAGGAATGGGAGAGTAAGGCAAAAGGAACAAAAAATAAGAGAGGAAAAGGAACCAAAAAAAGTACAGAGGTGCTTTCAGATGTAAACCTTCAGATTCTATTAGTTCTTAATTATAGTGTCACTGTTCAATATTTTTTCTTTAATGGTCCTTATCTCAGGAAAAAGATGAGGACAATGTGGTGAATAAAAGGAAAGTTGTGCACAGTGAACAGAATTAACTGGATCACTTATAAAACTTCATAAGTGAAGGGAAATGCACAGTAAACATTTAATCTGGAAATACGCTGAAGAAAATTTGAAAAAAGGAAAAAAATAGAAGGCAGTTAAGCAATATTTATTTATTTTATTTATTAATTAAATTTTTATGCCACCCACCTTCCTTATAAGATGATTCTGGGCAGCTGATTTCCCTTTAAATTAAACACACACACTCACACACAAACCAGAAGGTGAAAACAATGTTAGATCTTCACAGTATATCTCAGTCACTAAGTCTGTATCGATACGGTGGGGATATTAAAAAAAACCCACCATAATTTTTTTAAAAATTAAAAATCTGTCCTTTTGCCTACCAGAGAGAAGAACAGGTTCCCTTTTACAAAGGCATGAGAAATATAATTTATCCCAACAGCTATTTTTCCGGGGGACAAAGTATTGTTCCGTTACTGTTGAGATTTAGATCAGCGGTTCTCAACCTGGGGGTCGAACGACCCTTTCACAGGGGTTGCCTAAGACCATCAGAAAACACATATTTCCGATGGTCTTAGGAACCAAGACACCGCTCCTCTAACCGTCTCCAGGCGGGTCCACCTACATGCAAATAGACTACTGAAAAAAATAATATCTGTACCATGGGAACTTCTGAGCATGCGCAGAAGCCGAATTTCCGGCACTGCGCATGCGTCGCCATCTTGTTTTCAGCTTTTTTTTGCAATTTTTTTAAAAAAATTGGCACTCCGCATGCATGCGCATGCAAAGCGCCCACGTGCCCTCAAGGCATGGCCACACAGTGCAGGAGGAAGCAAACCGGCAGCAAGGTAAGTTAGAACCCACCCCTGAGTTTCCTAATAATTTTATTATTTTATGGTTAGGGGTCACCACAACATGAGGAACTGTATTAAAGGGTCGTGGCATTAGGAAGGTTGAGAACCACTGATTTAGATGTTAGTAAAATCATGGGAGCAGTGTTGTTTATAACAGAAAGAGTTTCCATAATAGGAAGCAGTTTCTCTAATAGACTTTACTGGAGTGTCAGAGACAATTTATTTTAAAATATGAACTTGCATGTGCCTCTCCTCCAACAAGAAGAGGTTTTAAAAAAGACATTGGACAGCCGTTTGTCCGGAATAGTATAGTGCAGTGATGGCGAACCTATGGCACGCGTGCCACAGGTGGCACGCGGAGCCATATCTGCCCGCACGTGAGCCGTTGCCCTAGCTCAGCTCCAGCGCGGATGTGCGCGCCGGACAGCTGATTTTTCACTCAGGTGGAGGCTTTGGGAGGGCATTTTAGACTTCTGGAGGGCCTCTGGGGGGCGTTTTCACCCTCCCCAGGCTCCAGGGAAGCATCTGGAGCCTGGGGAGGGTGAAAAATGGGCCTACCGGGCCCACCAGAAGTCAGGAAACGGGCCATTTCCGGCCTCTGGAGGACCTCTGCGGGGGTGGGGGAGGCAGTTTTCGCCCTCCCCAGGCATTGAACTACGGATGTGGGCACTCGCACGTGCGTGATAGCACAAGTGCACGCGCTTTCGGCACCTGAGGGAAAAAAGGTTCGCCATCACTGGTATAGTGTCTCCTGTTTGGGCAGGGGGTTGGACTAGAGGACCTCCAATTCTATTATTCTGTATTATTTCCTAAGTAGGGGTGACTTAATAGAGGTGTGCTATGATAGATTTCCTGGCTTAATTGATGCTATTCCTTTCTAGAAGCTGACATTGCTGGCATAAGAAATGTGTGATATGCCTCCCAGAATATCAGATTCCACCTTTCATTGTGCAATCACAATCTGACAGTCTGATTCCAAACTTACCTTAGTTTATCCAGATAGAATTGAGACAACCAACTGTTTTACAATTGCTAAGTATCAACACTCCTGAGAGTTTGATTAGGCATTGAACTGTGATTAATTAATATTGAGTGAAAGGTGCAAATTTAGAGTGAGCCTAATGGTATTTGGAACTTTGATGTTATACATGCTGACAGCACCAAGAATGCTCTATGTACAAAAATGGAAAGCTATTTCAATTCCCACAATGGATGACTGGCTGCAAAAACTGATGGAGTTAGCAGAGATGGCTAAAATGACAACTTTAATTAAAGAAAAGAATACAACTAATTTTGTTTCTACTTGGGAACCACTTCTGGAGTTTGTGCTTGAGGTGGGGGAAAAATGAAATTTTGACTTTGGCTTTTGCTGATTAGATAGGTTTATTGTTATAGAAATGGCTGGTATATTTTATTACGTAAAAGCAAAAAATTGAGGCCGTGTGTTGTTATTCTATTGCACTAAAAAGGGTTGGAAGTCAATGCTTTTTTCTTTTCCCCTTTTATCCTACACATTTTTCACTTCCTTTTTTTCCTCCTTTACTTTCAATATTCTTTTTCTTTGATGTTTTGATAAACTAATACAAATTTAAATACTGATAGAGTGATCCTAATACTGAGCTGCTTATTTTCTCCATTGTTATACTCTTGAATCTCTTGGATTATATCTTTACCACAGCACATGGAGAGAAATTGCAACCAAAGCATCAGTAAATAGATTAGTCCTCATGTAAATGTCCTTGAAGAATAATAAATGGATAAAATTTTAATTCACAGCCAGTGATTAACTTGGGAAATGGGTGGAAGCACTGTTCTGTTGCAGAGATAATGAGCACCCACGATCTGACCATCCTATTATTTGTACTTGCATGCACATTTCCTATTGCACCGCAAAATTTGCATTGCTTTACATTACTAAAATGTAAATCACTTCTAAGGAAGTGATAGCCCCAGAGCACTGGTGAAATGTAACTTTTTAAAAATATTTATCTCTCCATAAGTGCCTACATTTTTCACATTATTATAGGGTTTCTCAGTGTTCCATTTTATTAAAAAATATTTATTTGGTTTCTAAGATTACTGCTTCTCAGACCACAGAAAATTCAATTACTGAAAACTGCAGCTATCAAATTGGTCAGAAATAAATAGTCTTTTATCCAAACCTGGCACAAGCTGGTTTACTTTTTAATATGTAGCAATAAAAAAAAGTTCTTTCCACAGAGAGTTGGTTGGTTACAGTGCCAAGAGCCAAGGTATATTTCGCACCATCAGATTTTATTTTGAAAAAGTAGGAAGGCGCTTTTCAAAATGGAGTCATTATATCACAAATTAACTCTTGGTTTTTTTCTTTTGTTTTTACAAGCGATAATACTTTGCAATGCTTTGTCCCCTGAAAATTCTTTCCTCTCTCCAGTTAAAAAGACAACGGCTGTTACAAATTGCATTAATGCAATGCCATATCATACTAAACCAACCTGATCTCCTTTTCTGCTACAACGAACAGTGTAGATGTCCATGAGAACATAGTTGGCCCAGTATACTTTGACTTCAGTAGAGTGTTTGATAAAGTCTCCCATGAAACCTCAGTTACTGTGGACTTATGAATTTAATGAGAAATAAATACATGAATCAATAAAATACCTTGCAAAATATTACCAGTTTAGAATATATGCCCATTCTTCCATCTTCAGAAAAACAACTTGGCCATTTCCCCTGTCCTGAAAATCAATATAAGCAACAAGTACCCTGTTTCCCCCAAAATACGACATCCCCTGATAATAAGCCCAATTGGGCTTTTGAGTGCATGGCAATAAGGCCAAGCGCTTATTTCAGGGTTCAAAAGAATATAAGGCAGGGTCTTATTTTCGGGGAAACACGATATTAAGAAATCTTCAGATTTCATCATATTTTATTTAAAGTATTTAAATATAAATTGGGGACCAAAATGAAAGTATCTATGTGTCAATACTTCTCTAACCTAACCCTTTTTCCCTTTCAATGGATCTTATTAAATAAAACTTCAACAAGTTGTTTGATTGTTAAAAGTGTTATAAAACACTAATGACAGAAACAGAGGAAAGCCACTATGAACCTTGTGGGACAACAGGGAACCCAAGAACCACTTAACAATATCAAATAGCCAATCATTTTAATACTGAATAATAAGTAGTAGTATAGGACTTACAGCCTAATGGCAAATTCCATGAAACCTCACATGCCGTGCTGGAGGAAACAATAACAAGAAGGCTATAAAAGAAACATGAACTCAAGAAGATCTGGATCTTCCTTCTGCTGCCTACTATCCTCTCCAGATGCCTGGCCAGCTTGATTGTGAGATGGTATGCAATGCATCTCAGCATACATCAGAGAGTCTGTGGAAATTGATTAATGAAACTCCTTAAATACTTTTACTGCTTAATTCTTAGTCCATAGTGTCCATAGTATCATATTTACTACTCCCCAAGATCCTAAAACTCTCAACCCCAGACCAGCGGCCCTTCCATCTTGCCATAGAAAACAAGGGCATTTGGGTTAGATCCCTAAAATTCTCTGACCAGAACTTGATGCAAGGAGAGAAGATGGAAACGTGTGAGATAGACTACAATTCAATTAGACAGATACAGAATGAGCAGAACAATCATAACCAAATAAACTTTTGTCAATGGCTGTATATCAAGCTTGAAGGAGGCAATTGGTGTCATGTTGCAGGGTTCCATTCTAGGCCTTGTACTATTTAACATTCTTACAAATGACTGGATGATATATTTATTAAACTTTTGGATGACCCAAACATACAAGGTTAACAAACGCCTTACATTCAGATTCAGGAGAAACTTGACCATAAGGAACAACAACAGACTAAAATCAGCAAGATTTAAATTTAACATGCAGAATGCAAAAATCTATATTGGGGTGGGAAAAATTGTAGGCATGAATATAGACCGGGAAATACATTATCAAGCAACAATAAATGTTAAAAGGCCCAGGATGTCTTGTTGCATCTCCTGGCAATGCAATAGAGCTGCAAAAACTCAAGAAAAATCTTAGGCTGTTTCAAGATCAAGAAAAGTCACCCCCCCCCTCTCTCTATTCTGCATTAATCAAAGCACAGGCAAATATACCATGTAAACACAGGCTAATAGATAAAGGGGAAAAAATTGTTTGATTCAACAATGGAAAGAAAGGCCACTGCAAATTGTATTTGCTTCTTATCCTTCATTCTTAGTTCTATGATAAAGACAGAATTCTACAAAATAAAAAAGACAGCAATGTTAAATTATTTCAGCTTGGTTCTGCAATAATCTTTCATTTTCATGGTATTCCCCCAAAAAAGTGTCTCAAAGGTGTTTTTTTTTAAGGCAACTGGATTGTGTTTTTTTCCCTTGAGAAGACATTTTGCTTCTCATCCAAGAAGCTTCATCAGTTCTGATAGCATTATTTTTTATATTGTATTATATTTTTTTATAATTATATTATATTATATTATTATTATAATTATATTTCTTTGCGACCATTTAGTTGCTAGCACTCTCTCTGAGCGCCATTGAGGCTACTTGGAGGTTTATCTGTGCCCTCGGGATCACCTGAATCAGAGAGCAAATGGATGTGGAATGTTCTTGGAATTGCTGAAAGGACTACTTTGTAGACAGGAGATTGAGGGAGTTTTTCACTCTGGTTCAGGTGACCCTGAGGGCACAGAAACACCCCCCCCAATGGCTCTCAGAGAGAGTGTTAACGACCACATGATGGCAAAGCAATAAAATCCTTCCGTCCCCCCTACTATTCCTCCAGATCTGATGAAGCTTCTTGGAAGAGAAGTGAAACATCTTCTTCCTCAAAGAAAAAAAAACATAGTCCAATTGCCTTTTGAAAAAGCACCTTTGAGATAACCATGACCTGGATGACTGAGAATCTCCACAGATGCTTCCAAAAACATGATAATTCATTATATCTGAGGCCCATTGTATATCAGAGGCAGAAACCTTAGCAAGTTTACCTTTCAATAGACCTACAGTTTACTGTTAACAGATTTTGTTCACAAATCAGCTGAATTAGAGTCCTTTGCTTTAGTGGATGAAGAGTTCACAGGGGAAGATGGTTTTATGGGGTATATTGTGATTAATGGAAGGGAATGAAGGGGCCCTCTCAAGTTGGCAGAAGGATGAATAGACCAGAGATCAAAGCTAAAAGATAAGAATAGAATAAGGAGCACGGAACACAGATCTGTAAAGAGAAATCAGGCTATCACCAACATAAACATATCACATATCATTTGGAGGAGCAATACGTTAGGAAATCCAAGCACACATGAATATTTCATTTTCTGGCACTATCTTTAAATGGGAACTGTTAGAATACAAAGCAGCTGGAGCTCTCAAAGAACTATCAGGATTCTTCCCTTTCTCTTAACAGTTTGGAAACTACTTTCTTGTGTGCAGTCCTCTGAAATGAAACTCTCCTAGAAATTATTTTCTCTATTTTTTTTACATCAAATGTGACAATTCAGAGTTCATGGTAAGTAAGGATTCCCTTCCCATATGATGAACAAACATACAGCATAATCTTGGATATGCCTTCTGAAATCCAAATCCCATTGAGTTCAGTGGTCCTTGTGCTGAGGAAAGTAGAAAGATCATAGCCTTAGAAATGCCTACAGAATCTCATTGCTTCAGAGTGTAATTGATTGAGGAATGGAACTAACTATTTTAGGATGAAACAACCTGTTGTATTTCTTCTTAGAAGGCAGCACTGATATAACAAGCTACCATAGTTTTAAATGCCCTTCCCTTCCCCACCCCTCCCCTCATTTCATTTCATTTCATTATTTCATTTTATTTCATTTTTCCTTTCCCTCCCTCCTTCCTTCCTTCCCTCCCTTCCTTCCCTCCCTCCTTCCCTCCCTCTCTCCCTCCCTTGAATCAAATGATCCAAGAGTTGGAAGGGACCAGCGGCGGGTTGCTCCATTACCAGTGCCGGTGCGCTGTGTGCGCATCTCTACGCTTCGGGGGCGTGCACTCACGATGCACGCGCGCCCCCTCGTGTGATTTTGCTTCTGCGCATGCGCAGAAGCAAAATTGTGCCAAAATCTCATGGGAGGACACACGTGCGTGCAAGATTTCAGCGCGATTTTGCTTCCTCGCATGCGCAGAAGCAAAATCTCACCAAAATCTCATGCGCACGCACGTCCCCTCGAGAGATTGCAGTGCAATTTTGCTTCTGTGCATGCGCAGAAACAAAATTGCCCAAAAATTCATGAAAAAAATGGCGACACGCATGGTGGATTTGCAAAGAGGGCTCCTGAGCGGTCGCGTGCAAATTGCGCAATCGGCCGGTCCCTACGGGGGCTGAGCACTGGGCAGCTCTGGCAGGAACCCACCTCTGGAAGGGACCATTCAGGGCTTACTCAGTGCAGGAATCCAAATGAAAATATCCACAAGAGTTAAACCTGAACTTTCACTTCAACACATTTAGCAAAAGAGATCCCACCATCCCTCTGGATAATTGGTTCTACTGTTGAACTACTACTATTACGCTTGTCCCTTAATGTTAGATTGCATTCTACCTTCCTGTAACTTAGATCCATTATTCTAAGTTCTGCATTCTTAAGCACTAGGGAACAGGACTCCGTGTGCCATCCTTCCATGGTATACTTGAAGC
This sequence comes from Diadophis punctatus similis, assembly GCA_023053685.1. Classification (NCBI taxonomy): domain Eukaryota; kingdom Metazoa; phylum Chordata; class Lepidosauria; order Squamata; family Dipsadidae; genus Diadophis; species Diadophis punctatus. The sequence goes on from JALIGW010000002.1 coordinate 131,055,296, forward strand.
ATACCATTACATCTCCTTCGTCTCCCCCCTTAATTTCTTTTAAGCAAAGCTAAATATTCTCAGTCTCCACAATTTGTCTTTACCAGGCTCAATTTCGAGTCAACCTTGTTGCCTTTATATCAACAATGCCAATTTCTCTGAATTCTTTTTTAAAGGGTGGTGTTCAAAACTGGATACAAAACAGCATAAATTGGAAGGATAACTTCCTTGCAACCGTTGTACATTTATGTACACATTACTTTCAGATAAGACAACAAACATGCCACAAGCACTGCAGGTCACAATTTCAGTTTGTTTTTTTCCTCCAACAGCAGCACCAGTAGGAAGATTATATTTCTTCTCGTTGTTGTTCTTTTCTCCAGCGCCTGCATTAGCCAAGTCCTTGACTGTCAATGAGAAGCCAAATTTGTTAGGGTCTCTTTTATAAATACCCCAGGCAAACTCCTGTTAGCTTTCCTTCTTTGCTTACTAAATTAGCAGTGCATATTCATTCAAATAGTTACAGTTATGATATTTAAAAATAAGCCCTTGAGAGCTTTCTTGTGATTTTGCACCCATTATTGGGCAGAAGATGGAATAGATTACTCTTCTGAGCAATTTGTAGAATATTTACTGTGTACTTTTCCTTACATTTTTTTTAACCTGAAAAAGAGTTTCTAATATTAAGGGGGGGGGGACTCAAAATTCTACTTTGCTCAGCCCCTACTCACAATAGCTCCTCTTAAAGTTCAATCCAGTTAATATGAAACCGAGAATAAACTCTATTTATTTATTTATTTATTTATTTATTTATTTATTTATCTATCTATCTATCTATCTATCTATCTATCTATCTATCTATCTATCTATCTATCTATCTATCTATCTATCTATCTATCATTTGTGAGACTTATATACCGCCTCACAGTGCAAGCACTCTCTAAGCGGTTTACACCAGTAAGCAATGTATATTTACATTGCCCCCAACAATCTGGGTCCTCATTTTACCTACCTCGGAAGGCTGGAAGGCTGAGTCAACCCTGAGCCGGTGAGATTTGAACAGCTGAACTGCTGATCACAGTCAGCTGAAATAGCCTGCAGTACTGCACTCTAACTGCTGCGCCACCTCGGCTCATTGAACTCTTACTTTCTAGAAGCAAACATGTTACGTTGCATTATAGGTTGCTGAGATAGGCAATAAAAGGGCTGCAGAATGATCAAGCAAAGAGTTTTAAATACATTGGCCTACCGTTTCAGGATTCCAAATCTTGGAAAGCTCAAGTGGACTTTGTGGTCCTACATAAAACTGTAGCCAGACATTTTCTCTCAGCCCAACTCGCCTTGTAGCAGTGGTGAGATTCAAATTTTTTACTACTGGTTCTGTGGGCGTGGCTTGGTGGGCATGTGAGTGGGTTGGTGTGGCTGGGTGGGCATGTGAGTGGGTGGGCGTGGCCAACTCAATGTCACTCCCACCCAGTCACATGACACCCCCCAGCCACACCTACCCAGGTTTTGTGGCTCCTGTTTTCTGTGGGAAATGGGTCATGTGACTGGGTGGGCATGGCAACTTGATTGGTCTCACCTTTAGGAAATTTCTCCTTAGTCCAACTCACAATAAAATAGCACAATAAAATAGCACTGTTCCAATATTTAGAATAGAATAGAATAACAGAGTTGGAAAGGACCTTGGAGGTCTTCTAATCCAACCCCCTGCTTAGGCAGGAAACCCTAACACCATGGTGTTGGACTTCCAGAGGAAGAGAGAAGAACTGCCCCACTTTACATTGAGGGGGGTTGTGTAGAGAGTCTCCTCCTTTAAATTTCTGAGAGTCCATCTCAGCGAAGACCTCACCTGTAAAAACAACATGATTCAGGTGGCCAGGAAGGCCCAACAGAGACTCCATTTCCTTAGGGCCTTGCGTAAAAACAGGGTGGAACAACAACTGATAGCCTCCTTTTACTGGTCCACAATAGACAGCATCCTCACTTATTGCATCACTGAGTATGGCATGCCGGTTTGACAACCGCGAACAGAAAAACATTACAGAGGGTGGTGACCACAACACAAAACATCGTGGGCTGTCCCCTGATATCACTATATGAGATCGCTAGGGCTCGCTGCCTTAGACGAGTGAGGAAAATCCTCAGGGACGACTCACATCCTGGTTGGCACTTCTTTACCCTCCTACCATAGGGAAGGAGATATAGAAACATAGCCAGCCACACAAACAGGCTGAAGAACAATTTTTATCCGTGGGCTGTCAGACTCCTGAATGCGAAATAACATCATAACTATGTAGTACGATGGACTTGCAGGGTCGGCGCAACGTGTAACATGTTCACACTGGTGCAATAGGACTGGGTGTTTGTTAATGTGATTTATTGGGTTAGGGATTTTCTGTCTTCATTGTGAGTTGTATTGTGTTGGGGGGGTACACTGAGGGAGCTCAACCAATCTCATTGTACATGTGTTGTGCACTGACAAATAAATTATTATTATTATTATTCAGACAAATGATTGTCCAATCTCTTCTTTAAAACTTCCAGTGTTGGAGCATCTACAACTTCTGGAGGCAAGTTGTTCCACTGATTAATTGTTCTGTCAGGAAATTTGAGGGGCTCCAACAAAAATGAGGGAGTCAATCTATTTTCCAAAGCACCAAAAGGCACAACAAGAAACAATGGATGGAAACTAACCAAAGAGAACAGCAACCTAGTACTAAGGAGAAATTTCCTAAGGGTGAGACCAGTCAACCAATGGAATAGCTTGCCTTCAGAAGTTGTGGGTGCTCCATCACTAGAGGCTTTCAAAAAGAGTGAGGGAAGTACACCCCAAAATGCCAGGAACCACTAAAACAATGTAAAAAAATTAAAATAGCCATTCCCCTTTGAAAAAAAAAGTCAACCCCAAACAAACTCAACAGCTGAAAGGGAAATTAAGAGCAGTTGCTCAAGCTAATTGAAAGGCTGGGTGTGCTGCCAAAAGCCATTAACCCTTCCAACTCTATTATTCTGTTCTAAATTGGGTGATTCACAGCAGAAGCAATACAGCTGGCTGGACCACACATGCATTAAAGTCACGGCCTGTATGATCAAGCTGCATCATTGTCCCCTCCTGTATCTTTTCCTCCAGGGAGAAACAAGAAGTAGCCAACACTGCAGCAGCTATAAAAGGTCTTGGGAAACTCCAGGGACTATCAGCTGATCACAGAAGTGTTACTTAATACTCTTTATAATGAAAATGTTTGTAATCTTGTCCTTCTTCCTGAAGGGAAGAGGTTAATCCCATCCCTAGATGGATGATTGATGGGTTTCCCTGCCCTAATCCAGTCAGTTTCTGTTGTTTATTGACTTGATTCAGCATGTATCGGCTGCATTCCAGCTGCAACTGTTAAGTGGAGCTATTAACTTAAGGAGAGAGAGGGGAAAAAAACCCACCTCTCTTGCACTTTATTTTTAACCGGTTCTCCGAACTGCATAAGCAATTCACTAACGGTTCGGGGGAACGGATGAGAACTTGTTGAATCCCACCTATGCCTTGTAGGGTTGTTATTGAGGGGAAAATAGGAGGATGAAGATGTATTTGATGTCTTTGCCACTCTGTGTGTGTGTGTGTGTGTGTGTGTATTCTCTTTCTGAGTAGTCCCCCCCCCTTTTTTTTCTCAGTATCATATGGAAGGAAAACTTCTCCAATATCTTGCTTCCTTCCACCATGCATCCTAAGAAATTACTAGCTAATGCCACCACTCCTGCTGGATGTGTCCATTAAAATGCATTTTGAAGAAAGTCATATTTAATTTAAACCTCTGCCACCTGGGATTGATGTCTCACCTCCATCCCACTTCTATTGTTTTGACTAGACGGAAGATCATACTGAATACATTAGCCAGCCAATGACTCAGGACACCCATGGCTTGGAATGTCATTGCATTCTGAAAGGAGAGAAATAAAAATGTCCACCCTTCAGCCCTCCAACCCAAGAACACAGTCATATTTCTGCCACAAAAATACTTTGCTGTCAGTTCCAGCAAGGCAAGGTGGGATAGCTGTGGTGGTTTGTTGTCAAAATGAAAAATGGTTCAGTGCAAAAGGTCTCGTGGTTGGGATGCTAACAATCAAGGAACCCTAACTCAAGCATTTGACAGGAACTTTGGTCTTGCTGTTAAATACCACTTAATATTGTCCTGCCTGATGATCCCTGCTGTTTAACCACTAGGCAGCCCAAGGCTCAGCTGTGGCTTATGCTTTTTCAAAAGCGAAAACCTGGACTCTAGGCCATGTGTTTGCCTGCATCCGAAAAGGAAAATAGAAAGCCCTTTTAACTTCCAAAGAAAATAGAAATAACTATTTCTAGTTATGTGTAATATAATTGTAAATTTATTAGCAAATCTATTTGTCCATGGTGCTTATATCTAGAACGAAGGCATGTGTGAGATTCCAGCAGATATGGGGGAGCTTATAAAACAAAAAAGGACTTGTATCACTGCCATTTTGTTTAAGCTGAGCTCATTCTTGAATGGGAGGACCTTCTAGGAATTTAGGTGTTCAGGCATTCTTAACAGGGTTTGAATCCAAATCTGTGGAAGTTAACACAACATCCACATGAAAATACATCCAGTTTAAGGACAATTTTTCACTACCTAACTCTTTCAGGTGCATTGTTCAAATCGCATCATCTGTGGCCTCCATACTTTGGCGGCTAGGCATCAGGAACCCTAAAATCCAACATATTGAGAAAGGGGCAGATTGGGAAAGACTAATTTGCCGGCATTTCATTTGAAATCCACACAGAATACCAGTAAATGGAGGATGACTGAGTGGGATATAGAGAACAATTGTCAGACTGCTTTTGGTTACTGAAACCCTATAAAATCTGGCTCTCTGAAGAATGCAAATGAAAGATGTCATGGCTCATTTTAATAGTAGCATTTACATACATGACAAATAAATAGAGCATCTATCCATGGGAGGAGATAAGTCCCAAAAGTGCTTTTTCAAAAGGCAACTGGACTTTCTTTGTTTTTCCTTGAAGACATTTTCACTTCTCATCCAAGAAGCTTCTAATTCTGAAGAAGCTTTTTAGATGAGAAGTGAAACATTTTCAAGGCAAAACAAAGTAAGTCCACTTGCCTTTTGAAAGGCACCTTTGGGATAACCAAAGGTGCCTTTGGGATAACCAAAGGCAATCAAGGTTGACTCAGCCTTCCATCCTTCTGAGGTCGGTAAAATGAGGACCCAGATTGTTGGGGGCAATATGCTGAACTCTGTAAACGGCTTAGAGAGGGCTGTAAAGCACTATGAAGCGGTATATAAGTCTAAGTGCTATTGCTATTGCTATAACCATAACCTGGATAACTGAGAAGCTCCATAGACATGAGAGACATAGTGTCTCAGTGGCAACTGCATTTCGTTAGAAACATTTGGGTTGGATTTTGGAGGTAGAAGATGGCCAACAGGGATGTCTGTGTGCAATGTATTCTCCCCCTACTAGGGCTAATGTGCCCAGAGACATCTTGGGGGGTGCAGCATGGAATAGCTGCACCCCCCCAAGATGTCTCTGGGCACATTAGCCCTGTATACCTCCAGGATTTGGCCTACCCTGATACATGTGGGTGACATATAATAGAATTAGAACAACTCATGGGGTGTGTGCTGACTCCTTGCATAAATGGGGAAAGACACCTTCAGCACAATGTGATTGCGGGGCTCCTCGACAGACTATTCAGCATATAGTGAGGGAATGCCCAAACAGAAGATATCCAGGAGACTGTAGGGACTTCCTCTGCACAACAACGGCAGCTACTGACTGGATCTCCAAACTTGACATTAAGCTTTGAAATGTTATTTCTGTTTTCCTTTCTAGGTTTTTCTTACTGCTTTAACTGTTTTTAATTTGTAAAAATGAAGTGTTTTAATATTGTGTGTGACCAGCCATACGCTAAATAAATAAATCCCCCCACTTATATTTCCCCTGTCATACTTCATATTTAATAGAAGAAGTGATTTTGGAGACATCAGCATCAGGGGTGGGTTCTACTTACCTTCCCCACCGGTTCGCATTGTGATGGAAGTGCACATTTTGCACGTCACTTCCCAGAAATGACTCTCTGCACATGAGCAGAAGCCTTTGCGCATGCGCAGAGGGTTTTTTTTTTTTTTTTTTTTTTTTTTTTTGCAATCTGCAGCGACCGGAGGACTGGTTTGGGAGTGTGGACTGCTGGTCATCGCTGCCAGTTCGGCGAGCGGCGCCAAATTTCCGCTAGGGGTTCTAAAGAACCGGTCCCAACCGGCAGCAACCCAACACTGATCAGCATGTTTGAACAACTTCACTAACCAGTTCCAATGTCCCTTTGAAAAGAAAAAAGAGAGGCTACTTTACAGTAATGGCACTAGAATGACAGAAATTAATCTGCAGTGATTTTTTGGTAACTACTGTTGTAAAAGTCATTCCAGATCCACCTAGGTCAGCTCTCAGAAATGATGTTATTATATTTAAGAAAGAGGCAGATGCCCTAATGTATTAATAAAGCAGCATCCTTTGTTCCATCTGCATCAATCTCTAGAATATGGTTGAACTGAAGTATCAAGTAGTGAAATAGATACATTAAAAAAAATCAGAACGATAAGAAATGGAATACTTAAAGATATTACTCTATACCAGTGGTTCCCAACCTTTTTGTGATCGAGTACCACTTGGAGGTCCCGTACAGTCGCCGCGTACCACCTGGTTCCAGAGAAACTAAATTCGATCAGATATCATTTTATTTCCATAATTGTACCGTTCCTTTTTTGGCCCCGCGCATCCAGCAACTGGATTCTTGGGCCGCTGGGACCAGGTGGGTGGCGTGTGGCAACAGTTGCAAATCATTGCCAGATTATCTTGTGTTAGGCAGTAAACATTTTTGTGAAGTAAAAAATAACTAACTAAAAATCGTTCATAACCCCGAAAGTGTTCGCGTACCACCTGGAAGGCCCTCGCGTACCACTAGTGGTACACGTACCACAGGTTGGGAACCACTGCTCTATACCCATAAGAATATGACAGTAGGTTTTTTTTAACCTGCATTAAATACCCTGTATGTAAGTACTTAAACATAAGCACCAGATTAAACAGAATCTATAGAAATGTTCTAATAACAACAAGTTACATTACTGCAATTTTTTCACCTTTAAATAACTTAAAGAAAATGCTAATGTTTGTTTTAAAAAAATAAGAAGACAATTTTTCTGTCCACATTCTTGATTACTACTGCAACTTTTACTTTAGAAAAAAGAATCGAAAGGAAATTGATTTCTCTTGAAAGAGAATCTGATTATTATTTTTTAAAGCTGTATTTAAACAAGATCAGGCATTTAAAAGGCAATCAGGAAATTTAGACTTTTAAAAAGAGTTCTTGGAGCCTCTCTAAATAACCTTCACTTTTTTGTAGCAAGCAACATTTTAAAAAAAAGAAGTAAAATAATAGTTAATCCCCTTTCTACCCCATCCCCAATCTGAAGTCAAAAGATTTTAATAAACACAACATTCTTTTGTCTTACTATTTGCAGAATGTGAGTCTATTGGCTCCAGCTAGCTCTTATTTCTGTTCCAAGCCTGCCCCCCTTGTTGAGCAAATTGCAATTTTTGTCGTTCAATAGCTCCAGAGGGAACGTCTGAAAAGAGCTCTACAAATTCACGACTGAACTTTATAGAGAAATGATATTTTGCCAGATTGAACAAAGGAGCAGAGAGCTGCCCAGCGACAGGAACATGGCTACTGAGGCTGTGTTTCTTGGTTTGCTGGGGGGTGTTCATTTTTAAAGAAAGATTACTGACTCAACCAACTAATATTCAGTTTGCCGGAATGGAAAAGAAGGATTGATTGTTTTAAAGCATTTCCATTTAGCTGTTTCTCCTAGGGTTTTGCAAAGAAGTCCAAATAGATATTTCACCAAACCCATTAACAGACCCTATGTGGCCATCTCTAATTGTTTGCACATGCACAGATAACATTTCTACTGGAATCACAAGGAAGCAATTGCTTCTGAATGCACATGCATTATATGGATGCATCCAGAGAGAGCTTTCTAAACAATTAATGAGTGGAACAACTTGCCTCCAGAAGTTATTGTAGAAATTTTTAAGAAGAGATTGGACAACTATTTGTCTGAAGTTACATAAGGTTCCCTGCCTGAGCAGGGGGTTGGACTAGGACAGGGATGTCAAACTCACAGCCTGCGGGCCGGATGCGTCACATGCTGGCCCTGCCCCCACCTGGTTTAGCGAAGGGGGAAAAAATTCTGTGACGCCGCCGTGATGATGCGAGTTTGACAGCCCTGGACTAAGACCTCCAAAGTCCTTTCCAATTCTGTCATTCTTTTTAACCTGTTAAACAACTATGCAAGCTTTGCAAAGTATAGGGCAGCTAATGCTTCAAAGAGGGGCTCGGTGTAAACACACTTTGCAAACACCTCTTTAAAATAACTTGAACAACCCTTATTTCTCTGCTCTCTTATGTATATGACCGAATGCATTGATTGCATTCATTAGAACTGCATTCAATTAAAACAAATCTGATCTACTTAGCTGTATGACTTATATGCATCTGCTCCCTTGCCACAGTGCTCTTTGTTTATTTATGAAACAGGTTCTTTGGGCATAATATAGCCATTTTAAAAATAACAACAATGAGAAACTAAGATCTGGGACTAAAAACATTTCCTTTCAAAACCACAGTAAAATTTAGTTTAAAAAGTGATCTCAAGGACAGTACAGAACGAGCAAGTAAAGCCAGCCAAGAAATGAAAAATGAATACAAAACAGTGTCATAGGATTAAAATAGGAAAGTTATGTAATCCTGTAAGTATACAGTTTACTATCATTTGTTGGTATATCTACAGTACTTGCTAACACGGTCAGAACAAAGTAGAAGGAAAAATAATTTGTTCTGATTAGAACAATTGTCCTCTGTTTCAAACATAAAGGGAAACTCAGTCAGGTTACTAACTTATGAACTGCAGTGATTCACTTAACAACTGTGCCAAGAAAAGTGGGGCAAAAACTCATGTAACACATATCTCACTTAACAAAAGAAAAATAGGATTTAATTGTGGTTGTAAGTTGAGGACTACTTGTAGTTTGTAAATGTCTCCACAAAGCAGTCTTTTGTGGAAGAGTCTGTGTTTTATGAGAGTCTGCTGAACATAATTCTATGAATGCAGAAAAATATTTGGATATTATAGGATGCCGCCACTGAAGCACTTAACTATTAATGTTATTAATGCCCTAACTGAGGATGTATGATATATGTATAACTGAGCAATGTATGGCTGTGAAAGTTGGACCATAATAGCAATAGCAATAGCACTTAGACTTATATACCGCTTCATAGTGCTTTACATTCCTCTCTAAGCGGTTTACAGAGTTCAGCATATTGCCCCCAACAATCTGGGTCCTCATTTTACTGACCTCAGAAGGATGGAAGGCTGAGTCAACCTTGAGCCGGTGAGATTTGAACAGCTGAACTGCAGCTAGCAGTCAGCTGAAGTAGCCTGCAGTGCTGCACTCTAACCACTGCGCCACCTCGGCTGAGTGCCAAAGAATTGAGGCCTTTGAACTATGGTGCTGGAGAAGACTCCTGTGAGTCCCTTGGACTGCAAGGCGATCCAACTGGTCGGTGCTAGAGGACATCAACCCTGACTGCTCTTTAGAAGGCCATATCCTGAAGATGAAACTCAAATATTTTGACCACCAAATGAGAAGGAACGACTCACTGGAGAAGAGCCCAATGCTGGGAACGATTGAGGGCAAAAGAAGAAGGGGACGACAGAGAATGAGTTGGCTGGATGGAGTCACTGAAGCAGTCGGCATGAGCTTAAATGGACTCCGGGGGATGGTAGAGGACAGGAAGGCCTGGAGGAACATTGTCCATGGGGTCATGATGGGTCGGACACGATTTTGCAACTAACAACAACAAACTGAGGATATGCTACTATTTCCTAATAGTATTGAATAGGGATATATTAAGTAATGCTAGAACTGAAAGAAAATAACACTTCATGCCTGAAAATATAAAGGCCAGGTTCAGCTATTTGAGCCAGTATTGTAACAATAAATAGTTGAGAAATAAATCCATCAGAAATTCTCATTGTTGCTTAGTGGATATCTATACATGTTAAGGAAAAGAAATAAATAAAGTAAGTTAATTAACAGAAACTGGCATCCTACCAAAGTATAATGTAACAACCCAATGAATCTGGGGTAGGGAAAATCAGGATAGCATTTATGCAGGAAAGCATGTCCCTCAATAAATCTTGGAAAGTCAAAGGAATAGGGGTCAATTTAGAGCTGAGTTGCAAAATTCCAGCCATTCATATAGAGAATGTTTGTATCTCTTTAATAATATCTGATTTTCACAGCCTAGATCTGCTCTGGTCATTCCAGTTGCATCACAAGCAATTTTAGGATAACACTAGCTGCTGCTACTTAAAAAGAAGAAGAAGAACAGGATAGCCAAGGAATATTCCATTTCATGAAATTATCTTTTGGTACCCTTCATTCTAGCTCTAGGGTTTATTTATGTATTTATTAGATTTTTAATCCCACTTTTATTACTTCTTATCTAATATCTAATACTCCTTCCTCCTCTTTTTCCCCACAACAATAATCTTGTGAGGTGAATTGGGATGAAAGAGAGGGACTGGCCCAAAGTGCACCCAGGCAGCTTTCATGACTAAGGTAGGACTAGAACTCACAGTCTCTTGGTTTCTAGGCCAGCACTTTAATCACTACACTGAAGTGGCTTTTTTGAACGAAGTTCATCACTGTTTATCTTATCATTGACACTCTATTCTGTCTTGAGGGAGGCCATGGACCATGGTTTACATCAAATGTTTTGGGAGGACTTAGCTTGCTGGCTGGGCTGAAGCCACCTAAAAAGACACATAAAAATTTGGGGTTTCACATAAGAATGTAGAATGTTCTGGTAAGGAGTTTACTATAGAAAAGATTAAGCCATTTCTACTGGTTCTATAGAACCAGTCCGAACCTGGAGGAATCCACCCCTGAAGCACAGGAAGAATTATAGTCAGGGGCGGTTGCTTGCTTACTGGTGCCGGTGCGCTGTGTGCGCAGCTCCATGTTTTGGGTGCGCGCACACCCGCTATGCGCGCGCGCCCCCTCGCACAATTTTGCTTCTGTGCATGCATAGAAGCAAAACCTCGCCGAAATATTGCAAGGTGACACGCGCGAGATTGCAGCAAGATTTTGCTTCCGCACATGCGCAGAAGCAAAATCTCACCAAAATCTCACGCTCGCGCGCGTCCCTCATGAGACTTCAGCGTGATTTTGCTTCCACGCATGCGCAGAAGCAAAATCGCCCAAAAATTCACCAAAAAAGATGGCAACGCATGCGACAGACCAGCGGAGAGGGCTCCAGAGTGGTCGCGTGCAAATTGTGCAATTGGCCACTCCCTACCGGAGCTATGCACCGGACAGCTCCAGCAGGAACCCACCTTTGATTACAGTCATGTCAAATTATGTCTTCATTTACATAGATCAATAATATCTATGAAGTATTGCCTATCCTAGCTTGTTGTAGCGGGAGAGAATGAGGAGAATGAGTTTTAAGAAGGAGGAGCAATTCACTGATATGTATTTACTCAATTCACACTCCAAATACGAAAAAAAATGCCTTCTGTACCAAAACTGCAATTTCAAAATGCTGCAAAGTAGTCCATGACTCAGATTGTAAGGAAATATCTTTTCAACATAACTGTGAAATATTTGTTTCTATAAAATAATACTAATAAGAACAGTAACAACAAGAACAACCATAATAGTAATCCTGGCATCACTTAGTTCTCCACATTAGTCATGGTTACAGCTGACGGTCTCTGCAGTTAATTTCGTTTATTGCTTTATTGCACATTATTTAAATTGTAGACTCACAGGTCTATGCCTGTTAGATAAGAATTACTCTCATCAGAGGCGAAATAGATCTTTTCCTGAAACTCTGACATTATAAAAAGAAACCGCAGTTTAAATGCTAAAGTATAAGATATTTATTTCAGTACAAAAATAATAAATCACATCTTGGCTATAAAACAGGTCTTGCTCCTTACAGAAGCAGAAGAAGAGGAGGAACAAAAGAAAGGAATGTACACATGCGTACTAGGAACATATTAATCACGTGCTCAGGAATAAACCATTATATTAGATAGGGATGCATCCCCCTGCATATACATGTAACAGGCAATATAAAATCACTGCCTGACAATGCCTTATTCCTTTACATACTATTCCAACTGAATTGTGTTTTGTTAAAACTTACACCCTTAGATTCAGTTGATTCAGCACTGAATCTCTGTGCAAATCATGCTTCAAATGAAAGGAAAAATAACTGACAAGAAAGGGAGAATGTTGAGATCTTATTATGTTATTTTCCCACAGGTTAATTAGAGATGGATGAGCTAGGTCCAGTTAAAAGATTGCTGGGAGACTAAATGAAAGAGAACGTTTTCTTGTGATTATTGTGCTAATCTCCTCCTCTGAAGCTGAGTCTCCTCATTTGCAGTGTGCTGCTGCTTACGAAATCGAACTGCATGAATTCAAAATCCTGTTCAGTTAAAGAGAGAATGGAGGGAGAGAGGTCTATTGGTTCATTCAAATCTATAGAGTAGGACTAGTTCAGTGGTGGGTTCCTACCAGTGCGGTCCACTCTATAGCACTGGTAGCGGCCCGCTGATGACGTCACAGTACCGGTGCAGTCGGTTGCAGGTGCCTGGGCGCCGCCATTTTTTAAAAAATGTTTTTACATTTTAAAAAATTTTTTCTTCTGTGCATGCCCAGAAGCCGAGCTTCCGGCACTGCGCATGCGCTGCCTTCCTACCCCACAGTGAGTCCAAGCAGGGGAGGATGGCTGAGGGAGCGCGTGAGACACTGAAAGAACGGGCAGCAGGAGCCTAGTATTATCGAATGGGGAGAAGCATTCAGGCCGGATGGAGCCTCCTAGAAGAACTGCTGCCGTGGTCTTGCTGCTCCCGCTGTGGGGGGCTGCATTGCAGGTGGGCAGTGCCCCTGCTTCTCCAGCTGCTGCCAAGCTCCCGAGGCCCACGCCCACCCAATCACATTGCTGGCAAGCCACACCCACAAAATAAACCACACCCACAGAGTGGTAGTAAAAAAATTAGGAACCCGCCCCTGGACTAGTTGCCAGATTATTTTTATACATAACTGAAGGTGGCAAACATACATAATACTCCCTCCTCCTCCTATTTTCCCAATAACCTTGGGCTGTTGAGGTGAAAGAGAGTGATTGGCCCAATGTCATTGGTTTTCATGGCTAAGGTGAAACTAGAACTCACAGTCTCCCGGTTTCTAGCCTGGTGCCTACAGTTGATTTTCATAATACTTATGTTATATAAAGTTTCTGCAAGCACTGAATGACCAAATACTGAGTCACATCTGGAAATGTGTGAATCAGGCAAATCTTATGTTTTTTTTTTTTGTTCTGATCATGTATGCGAGTAACCATGAAAGTGCCACCAGTATTGATTTGGGACTTATAAATAAATTTTACAAGAAGGCAAATTCACAAATACATAATCTGAAAATAACGACGATCAACTGTATGTCTACAAGAGACACTGCGATCTAAGTTATAACAATTGTTTAAACCGTAGCCTGAAGACACAAGAATCCAGGGGGAGTTACTTTTCCAGAAAAAAAGTCCCTTTTCTGGACATCATTTTTCTTCTTAAGAATCAGTAAGCATGTACATCAGGCAACCTAGCAAAGGGGAAATGAAAGCAGTCCTTTCGAGTATGTATAAAAATATGGTGGCTATTATCTGTGTGCAAGAGTAAGATAAAAAGACCAAGGAGGGATTCAACCTGGAAGTGAGGAGAAACTTTCTGAAGGTGAGAGCGATCAACCAGTGGAACAGCTTGCCAGCGGAGGTTGTGAGAGCCCCAACACTTGCGACCTTCAAGGAGAGACTGGACTGCCATCTGTCTCAAAGGGTGTAGGAACTCCTGCTTGAGCAGGGGGTTGGACTAGATGACCTACAAGGTCCCTTCCAACTCTAATAATAAACATAATTTTTGTTTAGCAAAAAAATAAAGCACAATTTTAAAAAGTAAGATTTGAGTTGGAAATATATTGAAGTTGTGATTTTTTCCTACAATGTTTTTGGCTAGACATACAGTGTCAAATTTCAATTTTATCAAAATGTTGGGAACACTCCAGGCAGGCACTGACAGGTGTGGTCCCATGGCAAATATAGGTGTGATGCTTCCCTACATGGCACGAGACTTTCTCACGATCCTACCTAATTGATCAGGAAATTGAAGAGCAAGATAAAATAAATAATTAAACATTCTTAGACACTGGATTCCTTCCCAAAGTCCATACATTAATGAATGTGAATATTATTTTTCTCAAATGCATTGCAAAAAAAAATGCTGAAAAATTGGATCCAGTTATGTGATGCTTGGGTATGGCCAGTCTAGAGAAAAGAAGGACTGGGGGGGGCATGATAGCAGTATTCCAGTATTTGATGGGCCGCCACAAAGAAGGTGGGGTCAACTTATTTTCCAAAGCACCAGAAGAAGCAATGGATGGAAATTGATCAAGGAGAGAAGCAACCTGGAATTAAGGAGAAACTTCCTAACAGTGAGGACAATTAACCAGTGGAACAGCTTGCCTTCAGAAGTTGCTTCATCACTGGAATTTTGTAAGAAAACACTGCATAGCCACTTCTCTGAAATGGTATAGGGTCTCCTGCTTGAGCAGGGGTTTGGACTAGAAGACCTCCAGGGTCCCTTCCAGCTCTATTCTGGCTGACAGATTGATTGATGCCTTGACTCATAGTTGCAATGACTTTGACCATAATTTTGGTCTCAAATATGATCATAAATCAAGGAATACCAGAACTAAATGTTGAACAAGATGCTGTTCCTAATTCCCCCCCCCCACTTTAATATGGTTTTATTTTATTTATTTATTTATTTATTTATTTATTTATTTATTTATTTATTTATTTATTTATTTATTTATTTATTTATTTATTTATTTATTTATTTATTTATTATTTGTTCTTCTATGCCGCCCTACTCCCGGAGGGACTCAGGGCGGCGTACAACAATTGTATAAGAACATTAATAATAAACAGTAATTTAAAACAACAGTTAAAAGATATAAAAAGTTAAAAAAATGTTCACAATCAGCCATACCAAGGGGGGAGTTCGGATGGATTTAGTCTTTCCCCCCTGCCTGCAGGAAGAGCCATGTCTTAACGGCTTTCTGGAAGGCCAGCAGGGTGGGGATGGTTCGAGTCTGTGGGGGAAGTTGGTTCCAGAGCGCGGGGCCCCCCACAGAGAAGGCCCTCCCTCTAGGGCCCGCCAACCGACATTGTTTGGCTGACGGGACCTGGAGGAGGCCCACTCTGTGGGCCCTAACCGGTCGAAGGGAAGTGTGAGGCAGAATGCGGTCCCGAAGGTAACCTAGTCCTAGTTTTCTAGTTCACTAACTAATGTCTGGATGTCCTGATTGTGCTGCTAAAACCAAAGAGAGTATTTCAGAAGGGATTCCAGCAACTTAGAAAATTAAGTTCCAAATTGCAATTAGTTAAAAGAGCCTGTTAAATTTTTTTTAGCCTATCTATACCAATGCCCAAAGACAGAATCTTAAAAAAACAAAATATTCTCATTTGGATGTTATTCTGTGTGAAGGGATGGTGTACACTTCCTATTTTCAGGATTGCTGTATTCCTGCCAAACCCTTGGGGAGGAAATGGTAAGAAAAAAATACTTCCTTCCCAGGAACCCTATGCTCTCCTGCACTGAAGAAGCTGGTTTCACATTTTGGATGGAATTTAACAAAGAAAATGTGGTTCCAATTCAGATGGAGCCACATGGGAAATGTACTTCCAATGTACTGAAAGCTAGAGTGGTTCTATCACACCAAATACTGTGTGTGTGTGTGTGTGTGTGTGTGTGTGTGTGTGTGTGTGTGTGTGTTTAAGTGGCATGTTGTCATCGTGGATAAATACACCTTTTGATATTATGTAATAAGTTTTAACTATGTTAAATTAGCACTACCCACCTTGGGTTGCAGAAATCCAGATGACCATAGGATGGCAGCAATAGGTTAACTTTGTATATCTTTTGGCTACTATTTCACATTGTCAGAACTTTCCAGCCTGGATAAGCTAGCTTAAAAACAGCAATTATTGCAGTATAAGTTAATTTACTATAGGGGTTTGATTTTTATTGATGTACACCACCCAAAATCATAAATTATGAATTGAGTAGCTTTGTAAATTTGATAGACAAACTTAAAGGAAGCCAACTTTTAATATCGGTAATATTTGTGGCTTGCTGTATGTCTTTTGAAGATATTTTGCTGCTTCATTTTCCTCTTTGCCATTCTGCTTCTAATTTGTCTTTTCTTTTTCATTTCTCTCCCCCCCCCACATTGTCTTATTTTTCTTTCTTATTCATTTTCCTCCATTACCCTCCATTTCACCATCTTTTAGGGCTACAAAATGTGGCCTGTGAAGCTTATCTTGCCCTCTAGATGGCAGGAAAGAGCTACAGAAATTTTTTTTTGCTGCCCCCTGCTGTAATCCTGGAGAGTTTTGCAGCCCAGTTAGAGCCACCCGAATCTTGAAAATGATGCATTGACATTGTCATGGTGATTATGTGGAATTGACTAAATTACCACATTGCAACTCAGACAAACCATCCTTCCCCTCACAGATTGTGAATTATATTAAATAAATTACAATACATTACAGAGAGCCAGTTTGGTCTAGTGGTTAATGTATCAGTCTAGAAATCAGAAGACTGCAAGTTCTAGTCCTGCCTTAGGCATGAAACCTACTAGGTAACCTTGGACCAGTCATCTTCTTAATCTTAGGGAGAAGGCAAGAAAAAACACTTCTGAAATCTTGCAAAAATAACTGTAGGGACTTATCCTGGCAGTCACCAATGACTGACTCAAAAGTGTGTGTGCGCACGCACACACACACACACAAATCTTCATTATAAGATTCATAGCTTTCATCTGAATATCTCTACTAGTTCTATGCTTACCACTGGAAGACCTTGGCTATAAAAATCTGGACAACTGGATGGCTACAGTGGAGATACAGGGAGCTTGTAACCTTTTGCTCCCATCCAGCAGTGGGTTGCTCCTGGTTCGGAGCAGTTCTTAGCACTGGTGGCGGGAGGCTCCGTCCACCCACCCAGGATGCTTCTGCGCATGTGCAGAAGCATTGTGCACGTGCACAAACCGGTGGCAAAATCATTTACAACCCACCATTGCTCCCATCCCTTAAGAGCCTGGACTTTGGCAGATCTTGTAGACTTGGTTCTATTGTACCTTGGCTTCAGAAAAAGGCCAGTGCATTGAGCAAACATCACAAACTGAATTGCATTAAATCTGATAGCAAAACAGTGGCTTCTGGAATCTCAAGTTTGTAAGGGAAAGGAGAGCCTTGTTAGAGATTTCAGCTCCATCAAATCTCTTTGGTAACAGAATTGTGCGGTTCCACCTATCACTACCTCTGCTTTGCAGCCTCCGTTCCAGCGGTGAGTTGCTACGGTACGGTACGTTTCTACGAACCAGTAGCGGTGGTGGCAGGCTCCGCCCACCCACCCCGGATGCTTCTGTGCATGCGAACTGGTAGCAATGGGATTTAGAACCCATCACTGCTCAGTTCCTTAAATCTTGTTTAAACAGCTGGCTTTCACATGTTTGTTTTGCTGGTAAATATAAATAAGCATCTTTTAATTTAATATGTTATGGGCAGGGGTGGGTTCCTACTGGTATGGTCCAGTGCGTAGCTCCGGTAGGGACCCGCCAATAACCCAATTTGTGCGCGACTGCTCCGGTACCATCTCCACCGGGCACGTCGCCATCTTTTTTTTCAAATTTTTGGGCGATTTTGCTTCTGCGCATGCGCAGAAGCAAAATCGCACCGAAATCTCTCTCGCGCGCGCATCCCCTCGCAAGATTTTGATGAGATTTTGCTTCCGTGCATGCACAGAAGCAAAATTGCATGAGGGGGCGCGCACGAAGCATGAAGAAACACAGAGCAGCTCATCGGTCTCGGTAAGTGTGTAACTCACCCCTGGTTATGGGCCACTGTCTCTTTCTGTGGCCAATCATCACTTCACGCTGATTTTTTAAAAGTGAATTATATTTCTGGGATTGTGGGTTATTGTTACAACAGCCTTCATGGCAGAAGTAAAAAGTCATTTCAGGTTGCAGGTGGGTGTTTTAAAAGGGAGATTTTCTTACAAGGAGATATGACATAAAGCCAGATGCTTTAAATTCCCTTCCTGATAATCATCATGCTGTTTACCATATTGATTGACAATCATATTATTCAAAGTAGATAACTAAATTCTTTCCCTTTCGATTTATGTTAAAACCTGTATTGAAATGAATTTATTAGTAATTGGTGGGGAGAGGGAAAGCATCCTCCATGGGGAATAAAATCCTCTATCTTCATTTTTTAAAAAAATTGAATTAACTACCCAATTTGTTAGATCAACCCTTTAGAAAACTAATATGTTGGACTTTCCAAGCAGCAGCTGCTCAGGGGCAAACATAATCTTTTTGGTTTGGAAACCAGTGTACCCAGCGAGTGAATTTGGTATAAAATAGTAGCTGGCCTTCCCATGAATGATGTGCTTAGTTCCTCTCCCACTCATTCCACTTTCCTGCTGAGATAAAATGTACTGACATTGAAATGGAAGTACACCCTCCTGGGGAAAATTAGATACAATTCCCATCTAAATTACAGAGTTTAGCTGTGGTTTCATGTGGAACACTTTTGCTGACAAGTTTACCTCTTTCTTTCTGTGTATGTGTGTGTGTGTGTTGTGTATTGTTTGCCATTTTTGTTTTTGTCAGCAAAGGCTGTATCCCTTTCAGAGTGGGTATGCTCTTATTTAAAAAACTGTCCCTTTGAAGTTGTACTGAGTTGATGTACTCAGTATGTGATGGCCCAAACGGAATCTTACATTCTCCCAGTTTGAGCTGATAGTGGCTGTATTCTTGCCTGTTTTCCCTTTCACTGTAACACGAACAGTGTGGGCCCAGCCCCAGTTTTAATTGGTACAGTAGTGTCAGAGTTATTAAAATCATTTGCATCAGCAGAGTTGAAATGCTAGATGGAGATTTTGAGATCAAGTATGGGGTCACAAATCTATGATCACATCTTGTCTCAAAATGAGATCTTAGGTAGTGTTTTACAAAAAGTAAAAAACAGGGATTACTCACTTTAATACATTGATAGCCTGATCTACTGCGGGTATCTGAAAGAAGTTGAATTGTTTTCTTGAAATTACCGTTAGAATGCTGTCAGGGCAATCCTTAGCAAGTCTATACAGACGAAGTAGCCATGAATAGATTGGGATTTTTTTTTAAAAAAAATGTAATAGCGAATTCTCTGTACATACTGGAAAAAAAATGCCTTTGGGATGGAGACAAATCATTTTCCTCAAATATCCTCAGATGAATTCAACTTTCTCATCTTCAGATCTTCTCATAGCTCACCCTCTTGATTCTTTTCTCCACTGGCCGTAAAATACAAAAATACATTTTATTCATGGTGGATTAATGATAGAAGATCCCAAAAGATGCAATATGACAATATGGAGGTAAATTCTTCACACGCTCTTGAATTAGACGATAGTTAAACTATTTAAATCTCAAATTTTCAGCATTGTAAGTATTAAAGTATGGATCAGGATTTTTCATCCTGAGGGCTGTATGCAGGAAAGTTATATATGCAGATAGTTTGTGCCATGGCAGCGCTGACAAAGCTTAATTTAACATTTTTACTTTATGTCAATAATCTCCAATGTAAATTTTAATTTGAAGATAGGTCTTCAACTTACTACCACCATTGAGCCCAACATTTCTCTTGCTAAGTGAGATAGTTAAGTGATTTCACCCCATTTTAAGACCTTCCTTGCCACAGTTGTTAAGTGAATCACTGCAGTTGTTAAATTAGTAACACAGTTGTTTAGTGAATCTGGCTTCCCCATTGACTTTGCTTGTCAGAAGGTAGCAAAAGGGGATCACATGACCCCGGGGCATTGCAGCCATCATAAATAATTACCAGTTATCAAGTGCCCGGATTTTGATCACGGGACCATGGGGATGCTGCCCCAGTCGTAAGTATGAAAAATGGTGATAAATTACTTTTTTTGGTGCTTTTATAACTTTAAACAGTCATTTATTTATTTATTTATTTGGTCGTTTTTATATGCCGCCCGACTCCCGTAGGACTCAGGGCGGCGGTCACCAAGCGTATTATTGAAAATTGAGGATTACAACAGCTGCTGTGGCCTAGAGATAGAGCTCTTGCCTCACAATCAGGAGGTTGTGAGTTCGATCCTAGGTAGAGGCAGATGTAAGGGTCTCCTGCTTGGGCAGGGGGTTGGGCTAGATGACCTGCAAGGTCCTTTCCAACTCTGTTAATCTGTTAAACCTGTATGAGGTATATAAAAATCATATAAATTCATGATGGTCTGGTTTTCATTCATTAGGCTGATTTTATATTTTTTCACATTATGATTAATGACACCCCCTTCTGTAACTTGTGGGAGTGCTCATAGAACACAGTCCCATTTCTAATTTCAGGCTGCTACATACTTGCAGAATCCTAAACTCTCTGAAAATGGGAGGTGTTTTATTTCTGGAAGCTAGAGAAATCGGTATTTTTCACACTGTACTGCACAAAGTATACGTTCATTTCATTTCTTCTTGTTTGCAGTCCCAGTTCATTATAACACAAGTAAAACTTCGAAGTACAGAAACACCAAAACGGAGACATAAAAAAAAAATAGACCTGAAACCATTAATAATGAGAAGCGTAGTGGTTGTCCAATTAGTGTTATGGAAGGAAGAATGTAATTTCTTGATCAGAACATGGCTAAAATTTCTGCTAATTGGATTCATGCGTGTCACTCTTATGGCGGTGTAATGAGCAGTGCGTGAAAAATTGATTTGTATCTCTATCTGAGTGGAAACACATACAATAGTTGTACAGGAGACTGACGTATTTCCATAACAAGTAGTGCCCCAATTTGAGCCAAAGTAAAAAGTTTGAGCTTTTCAGTTTTAATTTTCTTTGCTGGATAATTTATTTTTTGAACAGATATCCACCTTTTGTCTCTGCAGCTGGTGGTTCATGATTGGCACACGCCAAGCCTGAGTTCCTTTCTGCCTTGATCCGAAATGAATGTGTTGATGCATCTTTTCCTTCACTGCACAGAAACAAAACAAATATACCGTTCATACAAATGAATCTTACCCAAGATTCCAACAGATGGCAATCTTTTCTCATCCTTGCACACTATGGGGGGTGTTTTCTTCCCTGGCCTATGGGGAAATTAGCATCCATCCTTTTTTTGCTTTTGAGGTGTTTCAGAGTCTTTTCTCAAAAACGACTTTGATGTAATTTCCCTCCCACCTCATCAGTTTCAAGCACCAGAATTGTCTATTGTAGCATAGAGAAAGGGTACCTGTTAGTTCCTTTGAGAAACGGCCTGTCTGGAAGCATAAGAGTAGGGCGAGGGAGGGAGATTCTAAGCAGCCTTCCTTAAAACAATGTGTTGTATTTCAGATTCCATAATTTGCAGCCCACATGTTGTTAGAGGACGACAGAAATTAGCTGTGTTCTTTTCTTTAATTAAAGCAGTCAATTTAGCCATCTCTGCTAACACCCATCAGCTTTTGCAGCCATTCGTCCGTTGTGGGAATCGAAGTATCCTTCCATTTTTGTGCATAGAGTGTTCTTGCTGCTGTCAGCATGTACAACATCAAAGTACCAACTCACCCCCCCCACACACCCAGGTGGGTGTGTTTCATCCTGCAAGATGATAGGGATCTTATTTTGTTTCCTACCTGGATTTGAAGCCATGCTTGAAATCCTATACTCAAGAAATTCTAGCACTGCCAATAGATGTGTGAGCATAAGACTTTCACCTTTCGAATTACAACTTGCACACCTTCTCACCTATACGCCTCCCTTCAGCAGTAAACCTCTCAGAACGCAGAGATCTTTCTAGTTAGGTACAGAATTCTAGTCCTACATAACTCCGAAATTCTCCTGATCGCTTTTTCTCTTATCTCAAAAAAGAACAATTAAGGGGACCTGATGAATTCTCTTTCAGTTGCAACATGGCACTTCAAAGACAGAAATAGCTAGAAAGAAACATAGAACTTTTTTTAAAAAAGAAAGGCCATAAAATCGAGACCACCAGAGAAACCAACTCTCTTTCCCCTCATGTAATCATATTTTCACTCTTTTCCCTTTCCCTCACTCCTCCTCCTCCTAGATACTTTAGAAGAGATCTTTTGGTCAAAACTCAGCAGGAAAGGTTGTTGAAAGCTTTGATAGTCAGTGAAGTAGAACACGGCTACACAAAGCAATAGCATGCCCCAGTGAAGTCCCTTGTTGGGTGGACCTCCCTCCAATAACAACTGGCCATCATTATTCATTTAGCCCCCCACCCTCCTCTGGTCCATAATACCATTGACTCCAACTGCGCCTTGCTCCCCTAGCTGCCCTTTCCACAGGTATGGCTAAAGTAAACAGCAGACAGTATTTCCTAGGTGTGCAACACTTTAAATCACCTTAATCTAACCAATAAAGCATTTGCAGCCAATAAAAATTGCACGGTGGGGCAGCCTTACTTCAAGAAGGATGAATGGTAGAAAACAAAATGGGGTAGGCCTTGTCCCAGCCATGTTCTCTCTGAAGTTCTGCAAAACATCCAGAGGAGAAGGGAAAGCAGCGAACCCTTGGACCACATCTAGAGGACAGATTTTTTTTTTACAAACCACATATGCCACACTAGAGCAGCAAGCAACAAATATGACGGCACAACAACAAATGATAAATTGGTAGAAGCGGAAGAAACTTTAGAAAGAGTCAGAAAGAGGACATAACTATGCTTTTCTTTGCCTTGTTTTTTTGCTTTTTATTTTGAGTATTTACATGCCATAACCACACACATTGCACTAAATACCATTAATTTAAGAGATCAAATGCTCTCTTTTTGCCTCCTCAGACAACAATTGTCAGATGATATTCAGTCTTTATATCCCCTGGCTCCAAATTCCTACCACTGGCTTTGACTACTTTGCTCATAGTTAATTCTTGCTGATGGACCTGAAAATCTTACCCACAATAGCCAAGATTCCTGGTTCTGTAAGTTCTACCAAGCCTCTCAGTTGTTCCAAAAACAAGCTATTGTTAACTGAACACTTTCAAAACAGGACTGAATATTTCGGAATTGAATCTCGTTCTCCGCCCACACACATTTTAGGCTTCTGCTGGCTCATAGGTTCTTTTCCATTTCTTATGCCCTTGAGTACAGGGTGAATGTTTTTGCTTAAGGAGAGACTATTCAGCAAAGCTAAGGAGGAATCAGCTAAATGCCTAAAACAACTTTAGCAACAAAAGTTGACTGCTAAGGAATTTCCTTTCATTTCTGCTTAATGAATATGACCTGCAACTCCTGTATTTTATTTGGTAGTAGCCAACCCTACTATCTCTTTGCAGTACATTGTTGCAGTACAGCATTGAAGACCTGGCTTTTCCGGCAGTCTTGGGGCCGTTGATCTCGCAATTTATGACGTCCGGCCTTGAATGATATGTATGTATGTGATTTTTAACTGTTTTTAAATCTTTTATGATGTTTTAAAATGTATTTTCTATATCCTGTTGTAAGCCGCCCAGAGTCCTTCGGGAGTTGGGAAGTATAGAAATACAATAAATTAAATTAAATTAAATTACATGAGACCAGCATCAAACCACTGTCAAATCCTTTAATTCTGATCAAACTTGTAATGTTTCCTTGATTGGACTACAGGATATAAACAATGATGGATAGATATGAGTCCCTCCAGATGGGGGCAAAATTCTAAGGATCTACTGGACCAGTAAAAGAACAAAATAAACATCTTAATATAAGAACTAGATAGAGTGATTTAATAACCTTGTCTCCATATTGAATATCTACCTTGAAATAACAGGACAGTGTCTCCATTATGCAATTATGAAGCAATTAGACTTTCTCAGATATCATTCTCTTTCTACATGTGTTCCCTTTCTCCACTCATTTTCTCTTTCCTCTAATTCAGACTTGTGTAAATTATAGGTCACAGCTCTGGATCATGGCCTAACAGACCATTATCTTATTGTCTGTCTAGGTTTGTATCAAGGCTCGAAAGTCAAGTTGGAAAATACTTTATAAATATTTGTAGGGATTTTTAGGAAACCCATGGCTTTTTCATCCATTTCTCAAGTGGGGTTGGAGATATGTATGAAAGTATGATTGCCCTACTTGATACCAATTCAAGTGGGTGTAAATTAATCTATTGGTAAATCTAAGTGGCTGAGTCAGTCACTTCAGGTTTGCCCACATTCTGAATTGAGATTGTCCTAGTATAGATAGATTTGACTGGATAGAAAGCCGTGATGTCATCCCAGATGATAGGATTACAGAGCCAGCAGGCAGGGACTTCTTAAAAGTGTCCCCTAGCTTGCATGAATTATGCTACAGTATAGAAGTGTAGGGAACATTGATCTCACTTAAAATATCCCTTTATTCGGAGAACTAGCAATCTGCTCTGTACCTTTCCTTTTCTTCCATTTTTTCTTCTTTTTATTGATTCATATTTTAAATTATGCTAGTTGGAAAAAAAGTGAATGTTAATTCTTGGCTGTATTTCAGAAAATTGAATAGGAACATTGACACTCATGCATAAAAATTGTGGATAGGAAAAATTTAAATGAGCAAGAAACCGACCGAACCTTTCTCACACACGTACATAGTAAAATCATTGCATAACCTCCTACTGTTGAGCTTCCTTTGCTTAGAACCAGATACATGTCCTCTTATAAATGAAAAGGCTACGATAAACTCCTTGGCAAACGTGTGACAGTATGAATGGATGTGGAGAAGATTGCGGAGATGATGTTCTCAAAGCTGTATCTTGCTTGCCAGTGGAACTCTTCCCTTAGAGGCAAAGCCTAAGGAGTTGTTGAAAGAGTTTACTTGCATCCAGAAAGGAGATGACTAAGCTGAAAAGCTGACATTGTAGAACACACATACACACACACAAGATTCCCATTTGCCACATGATCCATTTGCTTCCAAGAGCCCATGTGATTCCAATGTGTCTTGTTTGAGTGGGCAGGGATGACTCAGACTTTGGTAAATGTTGCAGACCACACATGACACCTAAGTGGGAGAGGACTATATTTATTTATTTAGCTTGGAAAGAGTGTGCTCCAGAGAGGTGAACATCAAATTGGTGATGACTGTACTTTCTGAATTGGCCAGACCGCTCTCTGAGCTTTCTGGTTGATAAAAGTCTCAATAAAGGAGAATATTTGTAGCTCAGGTTGAAATGAGGGATTCCTTGGTGCTCTCTGAGCTTGCTTGTTTTCTTGCAGACATTTCATTACCTTGCACTCATTTCATAACTAGGTAACACCATCAGTGACAAAAGTCTATTTGAAGACAATCTTCTATCACTTGGTCCCAAGGAGAGCAAGGATTCTTTAAAAGCTTTATTCCAGGCCAGTGAGCAAAGATTTTGAATGTAAAGTTGATGGAGGTATGCAATCTGAGGTCGACATATTTCTCTCATCTAGTTTTCATGTTGGAAGAGGGAAAGAATGTGAGGGAGAATGATAGAGGGAACAAATCAGCAATGGGTTGCTCCCGGTTCGGCCAGGTTCTAAGAACTGGTAGCGCCGGTGGCAGGAGGCTCCGCCCACCTGCCCGGGATGCTTCTGCGCATGTGCGAACTGGTAGTAAAGGGTTTTAGAACCCACTACTGGAACAAATGATAGGCAAAAATGGGAGGGGCAGGGAATCTTTGAAACTGATTGCTTCAGACATAATCCAGAGATGAGGAGAAAAAGAAATTAAGAACAGAAAATGCAGTTGACTCTAAAACAAACAAATCAGTTCATTATCCCTAATACAAGGAGACACTTCTCCACCTTTTCAAAGTACAGTTATAACATAATAAATGATCACACTTTGAATGTAACTTTTTTTAATTACAATTTTGAAATTGATGAGTTTACAGTATACTGTAAAAATAAGTAAAATGACTTGGAATCTGTGGCATCAAATCCTAATTTAGCAATGGACAAACGTTTCAAAAGCCTTCATACAATCATGTGTAATAATGCATGTGCTAAGGAATCTTGGGGGTTTTTTTAACATGAGAACAGTGAAGTTAAAGGTGTCTCTTATGTGAAAACACTAACATCTTGGGACATTTGGTAATAGACCATGGCTTAGTAAGACTTAAATATTGATTTTATTTTTACATCTGAACACTTAATCATGAGGTCTGCAGACTCCACTATCAATCTACAATTCTTGATATATATTGTTATATAAAATGTATTTTTAGTAATTTAAAAACAAGCAATCATGTTAAAAATATTTAAGAACAAAATTCCAGTAACAACTTTTATATGTACTGAAGAATTTGACCAACTTTAGCTTGCAGAAAGGTTCTCAAATTCAATCAAAAGCAATTATTTTGGTATACTGTATTTATTTTTATTCCATGTTTATTATTTTGTCTAATAACTCAAGGTGGCAAATGTACCGAATAGTCCTTCCTCCCCTTGTTTTTCCCACAACAAAAACAACCCTATAAAAATGGGTTGGGCTGAGGGAGAGTGAGTGGCCCAAAGTCACCCAACTGGCTTTCATACCTGAGAGAGTTCTAGAACACCCAGTCTCCTGGTTTCTAGCCTGGTGCCTTCACCACTAGACCAAACTGGCTGTCACATATATGTATATTGGGGTGTGTGATCCAGAGCTGGGTTGCTCCCTGTTCGGACCGGTTCTATAGAACTGGTAGCGGGAATTTCCCCCCGCTCACCGAACCAGGAGCAATCACCGGTTGGCCACACCCTGAACCAGCTCTAATGGCGGCACCATAGGCATCACCATCTTGTTTTTGGCTTCTGTGTATGCGCAGAAGCTATTTTTTTCTTTTGCGCACGCACAGAATCTTGATTTTTGACACTGCGCATGTGCGCTCGCGCGGCGCGGGAGGAAGCGAACCGGCAGTGAGGTAAGTTAGAACCCACCCCTGTAAAAAGGAACAAGTAACCATGCAGTGAATCCTGAGCTTCTAACAATATTTCTTTGTTTTAAAAAGAAACAAGCAAATGATAACCTAAATAATATGATCTGCAATCTGCCATACCCACTTCTTAAGGCAATTTTAATGTGTGCAAAACCGGCTCTATATTTTAGGAGTTAGTCTGAAATTTTGTTATTCTGATCGAAAATTTGTAACATTCATTTTGGCATTACATATAGTACACACCTATTGTTGTTGATCAAGGCCAGTGCTGCAGATATAATACCGAATAAATTTATTTACTGAATAAATAAAACTGTCATGTTAGCTTTGTTGAGCTGATTTCACTAGAAGTTTTATATATTTATTATGGTTCCTGGCTCATTCACACATTCAGTGTATCGATAAAGTGGCTATAGTTACACGAGTGACATAAATCAGTAAATCCCCCCCTTCAAGTCCAGCTCATCTCCTGTTGACTTCCAAGTTGTGCCCATGTAGAATTCTTGGAAGAAAGACAGAAATAGTTTGCCACTGCCCTCTTCTGGGACATTCCTTGATTTCCCTGTTTAGCTTACAGCCTGGAGTTTCCTAGACTGCAGGGGTCTCCAACCTTGGCAACTTTAAGACTTGTGGACTTCAACTCCCAGAGTTCCTCAGCCAGCTTTGCTGGGAGTTGAAGTCTACAAGTCTTAAAGTTGCCAAGGTTGGAAATCCCTGTAAAGAGGTCTCTCATCAAAGCACTAACTAAGCCCATTCCAAAGGTTCATTAGTTTCCAATGCCAGACAAGATCAACCAGGCTCTGAAATCTACTGAGACACCCAAGGATGAATCTGTATGAATTAACCAAATTTTTGCCCAGGATGTCTGCATCCTTAAGCATTATTATTATTATTTTTAAAAAGATATACATTTCCATAGGCTGTAATTATAGATGTATCTAAAGATCTACTTCTCTAGTTCAGGCAAAGGGATCCTTTCTCTACTTTACATTAACTTTTAAAAACGGAAACAAATTGAGGGTTATATTCTCATGCCTACATTTTTTATCCTTCACATTGGCCGTGTTTCTGTATGTACTGTATGTACTTGCATGGAAATCCACGTTTTAATATACATTATATATATGAAAAACAGTTCCCATTTGTTCCTTTTTTTTAGACTGCTTCTGTTCCTGCTGCTTATGACTAAGCATGGATCATTAAAATTATATTTTCCACTCCACCCATATTTATCAATAACCTGTTACCAGTTTACTCAACACCTCCCTCCTCTCTTCTCCCCCCCCAACCCCCACAAAATGAAAAGACTTCCAGACTGACACATGTGACAGTAATGTAGGACTTCTAGTACTAGGCAAAACTGAGATGGGCTCAGACCCAGTATTATTTTGACTTGATGGGAAGAAAGAACATCAGGAGCCAAAAGGAGATGATCAGATTTATCTGAAATGCCGCAAAGGAATGGTCTTCCCTGGTTTCCCACTATGGTCACCCCTCCAAGCCCTGGAGTTGGATCACATTCCGCATCCCTACAGAACATAGGTAATCCTGAAGGGAAAGGAAACCATTATGTGATTGACAAGATCCTCCGAGGCATCTTCTTCATAAGTTCAATTTTTTTGCAGCATTTCCCACCACAGATGTTTGTAAGAGAAGAAAACTGCAAAAGCATTCAGCCTAAAAAAAATTATAAGGCTATTCTCTTCATTGGATGTAAAGACATTGATGACAGTTAGATCAATAACTAAACAAAACAGCTAGAATTAACTGGTTTGAGCTTAACTATTGAGTAGATGGAGGCACTCTGAGTCCATCAGGCCCCCTCTTGTGGAGCACATCAGAGGTGCGTTCCTGCCGGTTCAGACCGGTTCTATAGAACTGGTAGGGGGAATTCCCAACCCCCGCTCGCTGAAACAGCAGCAATGGCCGGTTGGACATGCACCCGAACCGGTCCTCCAGCTTGAAATCCGTCCACTGGAGCCAAATTTACACAAAAATAATGTTCTGCGCATGCGCAAAGCCTCCTGCACATGCAAACACACACTTCCAGTGCGACCCCGAACCGGTAGGGAAGGTAAGTAGAACCCACCCCTGGAGCACATCTCTGGTGGGCTGGGCTATTGAAAGATACTTCACACACACACACACACACACACACACACACACACACACACACACACACACACACACACACACACACACACAATGAGAGAGTAGTCTGTCCAGAAAATGGGCAGCACCTGTGCTACTGATGTACTGTCTCTAAGCCCTCACCATAGCCTGCACAGCAAGGTTGGCTATAAAAGCTATGTTGAGAGATAGCTGGGGGTGATGTAGTATGTAGGGGAGAGAAGAAGGTGTTTGGGGGGGGGAATAAAGCAGCTGGAAAGATAATTTTCTTTAGCAATACTCACTAGGAGTATGACTCATAAGGAATATGAGTTGGAATAGCAGTAGTAGAAGCAATGGGGAAAAGAGTGGAGCAGTGGTGAGCAGTGAGTAATAACTGCAAATGCTTGTTTGTGTATTATCTAGGGATCTGTGTTGTTGTTGGCTCTTTTGTGTTTGGAGCCCACTGTATTGTGTATACTCTAAAGAACCTGTGACACAATTGGAAGAGATATACTTAATAGTAGCATACAGCTTTGCATTGTTGCCTTCTCTGCTGATTTACTCCATTTTTTTCCTCCTCTAATCCTGTTAGGGTGTAAGTAATGATACTGTATATAATATAACTCTTGTCAATAGTGGGACACTGGGACATATGCTTCTAGATCTAAACCAACCTGCTGATATACGAGTTCAGGAATTCAATTCAGCTGCTACATTAAGATCTACCTTTCCCAACAAATGGCATAGGTGTCACAATGCTCTCCAGCAAAGGACACACTTGGCATATTGGTGTCAAACGTCATGGTGTGTGAACTGGATGCCCATTCTCCCTTGCTCTCTCATTTAAAACAAGCAGTACCTAAAGCTCATCCCAGTATGCATAGCATAGGATTTAACTTTGCTCCATCCGTCAGATTGGTAAAATTTGTTTTGCGCCAATTCTATATTGCTCATTGTGTCTAATGTGCCTAGTAGTGAGTGTAGCAAGAGGGTTTCTGAGAAGTTTCTGAGTGCAAAAAGCAATATCAGATGTAACTAAAACTGTCTAGACAATCAGGCGGTAATATTTATTGAGGTTGTAGCACAAAACCTAGTGAAGGTAGCAAGTTGCTATTAACTGTGGCGTACTTTGGATTGCATCCACACATACTTCAGTATTCCTTCAATTTTATTCTGAATTGGATGCTAATGTAATTTAAGAAAAGAAGAGACGGGCTTTCATTGCATCTGAAGGGAACACCAATGCCTTCCAAAAACTGTCATGCCTTTTTTTTCCCCAAGTCATCTTTAGAATCTTCATTAGCCATACCACTTAAGGACTCCATATTTCATACGGGCAATGGAGAGATTAAATAGGCTGGAGCAAATTCAATTAGAAGAAAATTTGATATCAAATCTGCTATTCTTTCCAGCTAGTGGTAGCTTCTGGCAAAGAGACTGGAAGGTAGTTCGCACAAAGGAGGAAAGCCAGGAGGAAACATGCTTCAAACTTTGGATTTTGCTTTGCTTGGGAAGGTGTGTGTGTGTGTGTGTGTGTGTGTGTGTGTGTGTGTGTGTGTGTGTGTGTGTGTGCATCAGACACATTGTTGTTTTAGCATTTGGTCCTATGAAAATGATCTGCTGCTACCCTTCGTCCAAAAACTTCAACTCGCTCAATTGATTTCGAGATAATTTCTCAATATTTAATAAAAGAGCCATGCAAATCAACGTAGACAAATGCAGTGATAAATTATCAAGGGAGACCTCACTATTGTGTATTTCATGCATGTGTGTGTGCATGCACACATACCACATCAGATCAGTTGTCGTTGTGGTCATCTTTTGTTTTGACCTAAAATTTTATGAAGAAAAGTTACTTTGACTTATTCCTCGCTTGGGATGCCAATGTTATAGCAAATTATATCTATAGATACTCTATAGCAGGGGTCCTCAAACTTGGCAACTTTAAGACTTGTGGATTTCAACTCCCAGAATTCTCCAGCCAGCATAGCTGGCTGGAGAATTCTGGGAGTTGAAGTCCACAAGTCTTAAAGTTGCCAAGTTTGAGGACCCCTGCTCTATAGCTTTATTTGTAACTGTAACCTGTTTTATTTCTGTTTTTTAATCCATTCTTTTATTTGTGTATTTATATGGCTTTATTGTGACAATGTAAATCGCTCATAATCATTCAGGTATGATGGGTTGTCTTCTTTACTTCCTCTTTTACCACTTTGGGTGTCAAGGGAGATACAAAGTTCTGTTTCTTGCTCTTAACAATCAATGGTTAATTCATGCTTTTGTAGTGTGTCTTTGATGTTGCCTCTCCATCTTCTTCTGGGTCTACCCGATGGATAGTACGTTACCAGATGAGTAATGTAGAAATTTAATAAGTAAATAGCTTCAGAAAATGTTAGGATGGAAGTAGAGACAGTGAGAGAGCAAGAAGTGATACCAATGCAATAACTTAAGCCACCCCAACTAATGAGCAGGCTTTTATAACATGTAAGAGAGGCCAGCTGTGACCATATGGAATGTTAAAATTCAGACAGCATCATCTGGTATGGACGGATGGTTTCCATATGTGCTGGACTGCAACTTACAGCGCTCCCACCCAGGGTTCATGCTGCCTGGCTATTACAGGAGGTATTGTCCTATCCTTATGCCAAAGACCAGGTTGAAGAAGGCTGCTCGGTTGCTATAGAACTACAGAACTGAGAGATTAGATCTTCATCAAGAAACCTAAACTCTGCAAGCAGCTGAAGGGGCTGAGAACCTTGTACTTGTCATTTGGCTAAAATGTTTTTGGATTAAAAAATAATAATAATAGCTTATTTATGTTGGGTTGCTGCAACCGGCTGCATTTTCTCCATTCTGTTTTAGATAGTTATGTATGAAAAACCCTGGGGGCTTGTTTTGTGGTCAAAGAGGTTGTCTTAGATTAGAACAACAAAAAACATTCAAGTGGAGGGACTTCCGGCAGTGACGTCGCGCTGTGGTGGCTGGAACGAGTGGGGCTCCGTTTGTTTCAGCTGATTTCTTTGTGTTTTGGAAGCCCATAGAGGCAGATAGGATCCTGGAGGGAACGAGAAAAAGAGGGGTTCTCTTGGTGGTTTCGAGGAGAGAGGTGCAGCTCCCATTGGAATAGAGGGACTCTTGTAAACAGCACAAAGAAAATGTGGCCTGTATGGCTTTTCTGGAGGCGTGAGGTCCTGAATGTTCAGTAATGGAAGAGAAGAGTGGTAAGCAGCTTGAGAAATTGGAAAGAAAAGGAAAATAAGAGACAGAAAGGGAAAACTCTCTGAGAGCGTGAACTGTTTCGAGATTGATTAGTGCTGAACCGAGTCTCCAGTGAGAAAGTGAAAGTGGCGAGCCAGTGGTGGGAGTGGAACATGCAAGCTGTCAAGATCGGAAAAGTGAAAATCGCGTGAAAGGGGTGAATTAGATAAAACCAGAATGGCGAATAGTGAGTGAAAAAGAGACTGCCTTTTTGTTGGACTTTTTTGGTGATGAGAAGAGGAGAGGAAAGAAAAGAAATTTGATGCCAAGGAGGAAAATCTTGAGAGGACAGTGACTGAGCATATTTGGAAGAGCAGCGACATCTTGGAGAAGGGGGGGAAACAGCATATCTAAGATGAATGAGAAAGAAGATAAGAAGAATATGGAGACAGCGGATTTATTATAGAGATTTGGGAAGGAACTCTTGTTGTTGTTGATTGTTTATGGCATAAGTAAAGTTAAAGGAGACTGTCATTAGAAGAAAAAAGGGGGAAAGGGGGAAAAAAGGGGGGAGATTGAGAACAGAGACTGGACTTTGTATTGTGCTATGAAAAAAATACCAGTGGAATATGTGGTAAAAGTATAGTAACACTTATACCATTATAGTGATAATATCTATATTGCAACCTTGATTGACATTTCTACTGAAAATATTCATATTATTTATACTGGTTATGCTATATATGATATATAATATCTTGATTATTTGATTATTGACATGATTCTATGTTTATATTATATTATTTCTACTACCTATATATTAAATTTATCAGACATTACTAATTGAATTAAGAGAAGAATTATCAACTATCAATAGAAGAATAAGGTAAATAGGTGGTTGTAAGAAATATTTATATATATTATATTTATATAGTTGAAATATTGATACTATTTATATTAATTATACTATTTAAATTATATATATTAAGCTTATTTTCTTTAATATCAAAATATTATTAACATTGTATATTTATTCTATTTATATTAGCTAGATATCATAACCATAGACTAATTGAGAAATAAAATAAATAAGATAAATAGATTGCATTAAGAAATATATATATATAATTAAGAGAAACTATCAAAGAAAATAGATAGATGAAAAGTATGAATTATTGAGAAAATTGAGAAAATTGATAATTGAAAAATGTCAAAGGTGTTATAGACTATACTTAGGAAGATTGGTTTGGTTAAACATTGTGAAACACTGGGGGAAGATAGATGAGAAGAACAGGATAATAACTAGAAGATAGATAGTACTGTGGAATTTTTTTAAAAAAACATTAAGATGACAAGCACGACGTCCACAGTTACCAAAATAGGGGGGGAGGCAACCATAACAATGGCTTCAACCTCAGGACCAAGATCAGTAGAAAGTCTGCTTGGAGGAGAAAAAGTGAGTACTGTGGCAAATTTATTTATTTATTTATTTATTTTGTTATTCTTATATGCCGCCCAACTCCCGAAGGACTCAGGGCGGCGTACAACAGGAAAAAAATACAAGAATAATCAAAATGCAAGTAATTAAAAAAAACAAATACAAATTTTTAAAAACAATATTAAAACAACAATATCCATTCGATATCATACATACTTGGGGGGTGATCTCAGATGGATTAAGCTATCCTCCCCACCTGCAGGAAAAGCCATGTTTTAACGGCTTTTCGAAAGGCCAGCAGAGTGGGGATGGTTCGGGTCTCTGGGGGAAGTTGGTTCCAGAGCACGGGGCCAGCCACAGAGAAGGCTCTCCCCCTAGGGCCCGCCAGCCGGCATTGCTTGGCCAACGGGACCTGGAGGAGGCCAACTCTGTGGGCCCTAACCGGTCGGAGGGAAGTATGAGGCAGAATGCGGTCCCGAAGATATCCTGGTCCTAAGCCATGAAGGGCTTTAAAGATGGTGATCAACACCTTGAATTGGACCCGGAGACCGATGGGCAACCAATGCAGCTGGCGGAGTATTGGTGTCACGTGGGTGTACCTTGGCACACCCACCACAGCACGCGCAGCCGCATTTTGTACCAGCTGAAGTCTCCGGATACTCTTCAAGGGTAGCCCCATGTAGAGCGCATTGCAGTAGTCCAAACGCGAGGTGACAAGGGCATGAGTGACCGTGAGTAGAGCCTCCTTCTCCAAGTATGGCCGCAACTGGTGCACCAGGCGAACCTGTGCAAAGGCCCCCCTAGCCACAGCAGAAAAATGGTGGTCCAATTTTAGCTGTGGATCTAGGAGGACCCCCAAGTTGCGGACCTGGTCTGAGGGAGTCAGTTTCGCACCCTCAAAGACCAAGGAGGGATAGTTGTCATGGTCCTTAGGAGGCAATATCCACAGCCACTCAGTCTTGTCGGGATTGAGTGTGAGTCTGTTCCTCCCCATCCAGATCTTAACGTCGTTCAGGCAACGGCACATTACATCAACTGCCTCCCTGAAGTCAGACGGGGTGGTGATGTACAGCTGGGTGTCGTCAGCGTACTGATGGAAACACACCCCATGTCCGCGAATGATCTCACCCAACGGTTTCATGTAGATATTAAACAGGATGGGCGAGAGAACCGACCCCTGAGGCACCCCACATGATAGGGGCCTAGGGGACAATCTCTGCCCACCTGCCAACACCGACTGCATCCGATCAGCGAGATAAGAGGAGAACCACCGCAAAACGGTGCCTCCCACTCCCAACTCGCCGAGCCGATGCAGAAGGATACCCTGGTCGATGGTATCGAAAGCCGCTGAGAGGTCAAGTAGCACCAGGATGGAGGAATTTCCTCCATCCCGGGCTCGCCAGAGATCATCCATCAGGACAACCAAGGCAGTTTCTGTACTGTAGCCGCACCTGAAGCCCGACTGGTAAGGATCTAGATGGTCTGTTTCATCCAGGAGCTGCAGAAGCTGAATCACCACCACCTTCTCCACAACTTTCCCTAAAAAAGGTAAGTTGGAGATAGTTCTTCAAATCAGCTGGATCCAGGGAAGGCTTCTTCAGGAGGGGTCGCACCACCGCAGCTTTTAACGACTGCGGTACGGATCCCTCCCTCAAAGAAGCGGTGATCACCGCCTGGATCCAGCCGCGTGCCACCGACCTGCTGGCCGAGACCAGCCAGGAGGGGCATGGGTCCAATAAACAGGTGGAGGTACCCATCACTCCCATAGCCCTGTCCACATCATCGGGCGAAACAGGCCCAAACTCCTCCCACAATGATGGACTAAGACTATCTATGCAAGTAACCCTGACATCCATACAAGAGACTATGATGAAGATGCAGGATGCGATGGCGAATAACACTGAGGATAATAAAAAGGAAATCAAAAACGACATAGGAGAAGTAAAAGGAGAGTTACAAAAACTGGATGAGAAAATGGGTGTGATGCAAGAAAAGATAACAAAGAATGAGCAGAAAATAAAAGTAATAGAAACCAAAACAGAACAAATGGAGAAAAAAACAAGATACAACGGAAGCTAGAATGTTAGCAGCAAATAGAGCATTAGAAGAGACTATAATAAATCTTGAGATGGAAAAATCTATGCTCTATTTGTGCTTTCAAAACATAGCAGAAAGTAAAGAAGATCTCCTTAAACTAATGGTGGAACTTTTGGCAGAATTCCTGCAGAAAAACAAGCAAGAATTCGAAAATGAGATTGATGAAATATTTCGGATTCACACAAACTATGCCTGCAGACATAAACTTCCAAGAGAAGTTCACGTTAAAATTGTGAGAAAGAAACTGAGGGACAAAGTGTATTGTAGAATGCGACAAGAACCACTAGTTTTTAAAGGGAAAGAGATTATTACATTAAAACAGATTCCAAGAAGGATAAGGGAACAAAGGAAAAACTACCAATTCTTGTCGACACAATTACTAAAACACAGGGTGATGTTCAGATGGCTCATTCCGGAGGGAATGTTAATTACTTGGCAGGAAAAAAGATTCCCTATTGATTCAATAGACAAAGCTCGGGAATTTTATGACCATTACATAAGTGAGGAAGATGAACAGGACAGTAGAGAGGAGGTAGAAACTCAAAAGTCAGGAGGAGAGGGTATCAGAAGAAAAGATAGTGGAACAAAAATCAGGGAAAGGAGAGAAGAGAAATGTCAAGAAAGAGAAGGAGCTAAAACAAGGGCACAGACGGAGATAAGAACAAAGAGAGGATTGAAATTTAATTACAACGAATAGGATGAAAGATGAAATAAGGTTATTATCATTAAACATCAATGGTATAAACTCCCCTAGTAAAAGGGGAAAAAACATTAATTAGGCTCCAAAGATTAAATATGAATATAGTTTGTATACAAGAGGTTCACATTAAAGAAAAACATAGTAGAATTTTAGATAATCCCAAACTAGAAAAATTACATTTGGCACGAGAAAAGAAAAGAGAAATTGTGGTATATGTCAAAGATTGGATAAATTCGAAGACAATATTTAATGATAAGAAGGGTAGAATCTTGATAGCTGAAATTAAAACTAGCCACAAAAAAATCTTATAAGTAACAATCTATGCACCAAATATAAAACAGAAGGATTTCTGCAAAAAACTTTTAAAAGAAATAACAGAATTAGACTACGAAAATATATGTGTGGTAGGAGACTACAATGCAGTGGTAGACAATAAAAAAGACCATAAGGGGGTGAAGAAGAACAAGAAGGAAAGATGAAAATTACCAAACACATTCTATGATATGGTGCAAGAATTGAACCTAAAAGACGCATGGAAACAGCTATACCCTGCAAAAAGGCAATATACCTTTTTCTCATACCCACATAATTCGTAGTCTCATATTGATATGGCTTGGATTAACCCGGATTTGATAAACAATATAGAAGACATAGAAAGATTACCAAACATATGGGCAGACCACAACCTGTTGACAATAAAATGGAAAGGTCAGAGGAAAAAGGGACGATGGACACTAAACCAAAGAATTGTAAAGGAAAAATCCTATGTAGAAGTGATAGAAAAGGAATTGAGCAACTTTTTAAAGGAAAACAAAAAAGAACAGACGACATTACAGAATCTTTGGGATACCACTAAGGCATATATGAGAGGGATTACAATAGCGTATGTAGCAAGAAGAAACATGGAGAAATGGAAAAAACAAAATCAATTACAAGATAAGCTTAAAGAATTAGAGATGTTGCAAAAAGAACCACAGAACAATAAAATTATACAAGAACGAGATTTAACGAAACATAAAATCAATTTAACCCAACAAGAAGAAATGATAAGAAATATAACAATGGCGGGGCGTGGGTCGCGGCATTAGGAAGGTTGGGAACCACTGGTCTAAATGGTTGTAAAATAATGTATTTAATAATGTATAATTATTAATTAATAATGTATTAAATGAATAGATGTATATAAAAATGTTTAAGTATAAAACAATAGCCTTAATTATGAAGAATGTATAATTGAGAAAGAAAATTCCGATATTGTAAAGCTGTATTAGTGGAATTATACTTTATTTTACTTTATTTTTTGTTTTGTTTTAACTTGAAAAACTTTAATAACAATTATTTTTTTAAAAAAAATTCAAGTGAATAAACAAAAAATAATAATCCTCTGTGTTTCTGTTTCTAAGGAAATGCACCATTTACATTGACTGTGGTCCAGTTCTTGCCATCTATTTTCATGGAATTTATTCATTGCAAATGAGAGCAGTACATGTGGCTTCCCTGGCTTGATGGTGCAGCATTACCTACTGCAGGTGGGTACAGAATGGGACCCTGGACCAAACAAATCATGAATTTGTATGGGATTACCTGCTGGTGGGGAAAAGACAGGTCTCATGTCTTCAGATAAAGACTCCTGTTTAGAATATTGCAATGCAATTCATCTGGCTGTTCCCAGAGTCTGCTACTTAAGAAGTGCACACCTTGTTTTGGCACCACATATATAATGTGGTGCTGGAATATCCTGGGTTGTTCAACCTCTTTTGAGGAAATGTAGTTTCTTTGGTTTGAACACTGAATGCCACAATTTTGCTGGGAAAGGGGTTAGTAGATATTCAAAGGCTAAAGACGTTAGAAACCTCTGTCAGAAAGTTATAACCTGGTTTAAATGTGTGACGCAGAGTTTTGAATGGATATGTATCTTCACCAATGTTATATGGCATTGATGGAAATAACTCTCTTACAGCATAATTCTATTGAATAGGGAAGGCTGCCAGGGGTGGGTTCCTCCCGGTTCGGACCGGATCACCCGAACCGGTAGCGACCCGCTGGTGATGTCACAGATCTGATTAGGTCAGTGCCGGTCCGTGGGCACTGCCATCTTTTTTTTTTTGAATTTTTTTGCACATTTTTCCGTATTTGGATGGCTTCTCCTCTTCCGCTGCTTGAAAAAGTCCCCCCCCCCGCGTTAATACTGACCTTTATTTCTTCGCCCGAAGCACAGCTGATCAGCTCCTCAGCTGTGTTTCAGGCTGATTCCTGCTACTGAGCATGCTTAAATTGCACAAGGGGACGCACGCGTGAGCGAAGTTCACACACACACAAAATGTCACGATGCGAACCGGTGGCGAAGGTAAGTGGAACCCACCCCGGAAGGCTGCAAATTCCTTTAGTTGGAATCATTCTGAAGAAAAAATAACTTATACTCTTTGCAGCAGTCTGGCCCAAATCTCTGAATTTTCTAGTACTTGACTGAGTACGCTGGTTTTCCTGAAGAACATTTTGCCATGAGCTCTTCTCTGACAAGTTGGACATGTCCTTTCCTGCCTCTGATAATTCCCAGAGATTGAACAACCTGAGGAAAAGGAGGAGAGAACTTTAAAAAAACAGTTCAGGAGTAGGTTATAGACTTTTAATCAACTAGAAATGGACCAAGGGCTGTTAGACCATGTCTGTCTGAAGAGATTTAAAGGAATCTGGGTAGCCAACAGGAAGAAACAC
This sequence comes from Diadophis punctatus similis, assembly GCA_023053685.1. Taxonomy (NCBI): domain Eukaryota; kingdom Metazoa; phylum Chordata; class Lepidosauria; order Squamata; family Dipsadidae; genus Diadophis; species Diadophis punctatus. Next base: position 131,094,668 of record JALIGW010000002.1, read on the forward strand.
CAGATTAAATTTGCTCGAAGAGTCCTCTAATGGAGGTCCGGCATCTCCTACAACATCGTATTTTTCTGTACATTTTGTCCCAAAATCTCCACACTGCATCAATTCTCCCACACAACCCAGAAAGTGAAACTCTGAATATACACACTGCATCTACAAGCAATCATGGGAGGAATAAACCTCCAAATTTTAGTCAACAAACAGAATGTGAGAATGTTGGGTTCTGAAGAGCTGCATTGTTCTTCGTCACTAGATTTTTGTGTGTGAGAGGTGGATTAATATTAGTAATTAGGAATATATGAAAATTCATACCACAATTACAAAGGGAAGAGCAAAGAAAATCAAGCTACTTAAAAGGAATAAATATAACTCAATGGATTGGACAAGCTGGTGGTTGAGGCTATTTGACAGAAATGGGTTCTGTCTGACAGATTTTCTAATATTTAGAAATAGTATACCCTAGCCTAGTGCTTGCTTTGGAGTTCTCTAAGTTAGTGTCTGAATTGGCCCGTGCTAATGGCACAGCTCTGTGTTCCTTGAGCTCATCACAGGGCATCAAAGAGGAAAACTCTCCATCTTATGAACAGTTGAGGGAATCAAGACATCAGGAGCCAAAACCTTCCTTTGGGTTTCCTGTATTTCTTCCATTACATGAAAATTTAGAGGATGGTTGATGTTAATTTTCCCCTTTTCAATAGCTTCTGGTGAAGTGCCCCATTCTACTCCCATCTTCACAAAACACTCCATCACTGGAGTTTTTAAAGACGAGACTGGACAGCCACTGGTCTGAAATGGTATATAAGTCTCCTGCTTGAGCAGTGGGTTCAACTAGAAGACCTCTAATGTCACTTTCATTCCATTCCATTCCATTCCATTCTATTCTTCTTCTTTGACTACTAAACCAAAGGTGAGCATTCTGGACCATTTACAGTCTTTTCTGCTGAAAGCTGTGGTCCACAGATACTGGTTTTCTCAGAAAGTCTCTTCATTGTTGAAAGTTGACTTGCTGCTTTGCAAATTTGCTCAATGGCATCCTCACATTGCACTATTCCCAGGCCTTTGCCCTTGTAATCAAAACCAGTTTGAGGCTAATCTCTGGCTTAAAATTTAGCTCCGGAAGCAAATTAATTGAAGCATTTTCATTTGATAAATTGTTTTTAATTCTTTCCGAGGTGAGATCTAAATGTACAATTTCCCAAAGAAAGGATTTTTTTAATGATTAGCTAATGAATAACTAAATCGACAATGTACTGCATGGAGTTGTTGTTTTCCTTGTGCATCTTGATTTGCTTCTGCCAACGCACTGCCACACCAGAGTATCAAATGATTTTGTGATACGGATGGAAACTAACCCCACTCCTATTGAATGGATGCCAACATCATTCCCCATTTATAAGTAGAATTATGTTCACTATACGTTCCTTCCATGTCAGGGGCCTTAAAAGAGAACATTGTAGCAGTATACAAATAGCTGGATATATATCAAATGAGTTGAGTTTTTAAAAAAGACAAAAAACAACACTGTTCTAACATTTCAAAATCTGATAACCATATGTATTTTTCTACGAAGCAACGATGCCTGTTTCATAGCCCTTAGTTTCATGGCTAAATAATAGATATATTTATGATTTGAGCTGGGAAAATATTGAATGGATTTGCATGATTTAAAAAAGCACTTCAGGTTGCAGATAAATCAGACCAGAAAATGGTCATTCTGCCCCCCTCCCAACAAACCCGAAGCAGAATAAATGATTTTTTAAATCAAATTTCATGACCGGAGAGGAAAAAAATAGGGATAGGTAAAGCTGTCAGCCATCAGTTCAATCATTTTGCAATTATTTCCAAAAGGTTTAAGTTCATTTTAGCCTGCTTATATGTCAAGTTAAGCAAACAAAAGAGGCTGCTTGAAAATCAGTATTTATGTTCATACATACTGTATTTCTTCTAACAGACTCATTTTCTATGTCCTTTTCCAAATGTGCAGACTTTTGAATTGTTATTCAAAAATGTTATATTTTTTTCCTTGATAGGATGCATTTTTATTTGAACATTATGGGAAGCAGGAAACTGGACGATGATCTGACAGATTTTTTAAATTTGTGTCATTAGCCATCATAGATAGGCCTGCATCTGAATTCCTCTTCCTGATTCAGTCCTCTTGTTTAGTTTAGTATAGGAGTTATGTGGCAAAGGAGTAAAAGGAATGAAAATCGCTTTTTAAAAGCCTGTAATGCCTTCTACCCACCATCTAGTTGAAGAGACACAGAAGACGCAGACCGAGTCAATTCTCCAACCATGAAGCCCAGACTAAAATAAGAATGCTGGTAGATGGCTTGTTTATATAGAGCCTAGCCCGGCATTTTCCTTTGAGTGGTTGGTTGGTAAATAAATACAAAGCAGCCTGTCAGAAGAGAATATTTTTGTGGTTGTTTCTAATGATTCAGTGGATTCTTGAGTTTGGGGCATGTCTGGCCAAGCGAGGTGCCTTTGCCCTGCCAGATGTTGCCAGACTGCAATAACAGAGGTGGGTTCCTCCCGGTTCAGACCGGTTCGCCCAAACTGGTAGCAACACGCTGGTAACATCACGACGACATCACGGAACCGGTTCGGTTGGTGCTGGTCCGTGGGTGCCGCCATATTTTTTTAAAAAAAATTGGAATTTTTTTTGGGGGGGTGGATTTTTTGGGGGAATTTTTTTCCAGGTTTTTTTTTCTTCTGAGCATGCGCAGAAGCTGAATTTCCGGCACTGCGCATGCGTCACCATCTTGTTCTTGGCTTTTTGGGGATTTTTTTTAAAAAAATTCAGCACTGCGCATGCGTGCACGCACAAAGCACGCGCACGCCCACGAGGCATGGCCACGTGGCGTGGGAGGAAGCGAACCGGCAGCGAGGTAAGTTAGAACCAACCCCTGTGCAATACCCAGCAGCAGCAGTGCCATTGCCAATGATTGGGTGATTGGTTGGAGTTCAAGTCATACAAATCTGGAAGGCAAAGATGCTTTTCATTTCTGGAGAAAAGATCATAGTGTATGGTAATTAGCTACCATTATACTTAGCTTCTTTATTAAGGGAGTAGATGAACAAAGTGTGCCCTACAGAGTCAGTCTAGAGCTGTTCAATTTTGGATACTCTTGGATGCTGAAGCCTTAGCTCAGATTCAGTGCTGCATATTTAAGCATAGCTTAAATATTATCTGTACTCTCCGTAATTTCTATGAGTCAGTATAAGAGAGCTAGTTTGGTGTAATAATGAAGATGCTTGCCTAGAAACCAGACGGCTGTGAGTTCTAGTCCCACCTTAGCTACAAAAGTCAGCTGGGTGGCTTTGGGCCAGTCCCTCTCTCTCTCTATCAGCCCAACCCACCTCACAAGGTTGTCATTATGGGGAAAATAGGAAAAAGGTGTAGTAAATATATTCATTGCCTTGAGTTACCTATAAAGTAATAAAGGCAGGATAAAAATGTAACAAATAAATGAATAAAAATGAGACATGGGAATATCAAAGTGTAGTCATTAAGTAAATAAAAAATGAACCACATTAATACCTTTTTAAAGTTTTTTTTTTTACTGAATGCCTTGAAATTTAGAAAGAGAAAGGCTATACAAGAATGCAGAAGTAATGTACAACAAGATGCACTCACACACTTCCAAGTTGCCTTTTAATTGGAGTGATTTGTTTGTTTCTTATCTGATCAAAGACACACACACACACACACACACACACACACACACACACACACACACACACACACACACACACACACACCTTTGCAGCTCTGCAGCCAAAAGAAAATGTTTCAATTTACTTATTTAATGGAAGAGATCATCTTATTAAACAGCTAACCTAATGGATATGTTCCTGGCCAGGACAGATATAATGTGTTATTATATATTCCATTCAAAAATTAAGAAATGATTCAGCCACTTTGCTATTTGTACTAGTAACACAGTACTTCATCCAATCCAAGCGGTTCATTTTAAAATGTTTTGGAAAATAGAACCATGTGTCCCTTGAAACTTTCCCTAATATATCAAAAATTTGGATGCAAGATTTAACTTCCAAAGTGTTGACTCTGTAATCTCTTGCAGCAAATCAATAACCAGAAAGAATCCCGTGGCACCTCAAAGAATAATTTTCTTTAATTATAACATAATTGTTCATGAATCATCTCTACAAATAAGAAAAAAAATGGCCTTTGAGACCTAATTATATCCATCTGAAACACCTAATTTTAGAAATGTCAAGAAAAATAAAAGTATTAAATTATTAAAATACCGCACTGGTTGGACCTTAACAGGAAGTGATAGCAGATTAGGTTAGTCTAACTTTGTTTTTTCTGATCTTGCTCAAGATTATCCTGCAATTTAGCTGTTAAATTGCTGGTGCTTGTAAAACTCACTAATGTTTCACTAAACCATATATGTTCTAATTGTTTTTCATTTATTACACGTTGCTCTGAAACATTCCCTGCTTCATGACTTGCCTTTTAATACCAGAAAGTGGATTTGAAATGTAATAAATAAACCTATCCTGAAATACTTTGAAAATAATCCTGTATACATCATAACATCTATAGATTTTTCGTTATCTTGACAATGCCCTAGAATAGTATTTCCCAGCTTCAGCAACTTTAAGATGTGTGCACTCCAACTCCCAGAATCCTTCAGCTGGGTTAGTCTTCACCCAATCCAATTCCAACCCCTCTGTCTTTGAAATAAATGAAGCATGGTGGTGTTTGAGCGTGGGAAAGACGCTTGTCTGTCCACTAAAAGTTTGCTGCTTGCAATACGCTGGTTTTAGCTTCAGCTAATACTTCACACCTGTCTGCAGTTGACTGCAAAACTGAGAGGAAATTGTACAGACGCTGTCCACCCCCAGATCCATTCCTCTTCCATGTGGTTTTTGGGATCCATGCAGGTTTTAAGTTGTGCCTGGAAAACATAATGTAAGTACTGTAGCGACATCTGGAACTATCCTAACCATTGCTTTCAGAATTATTATCACCACTGGGGATGTTCCTACAAATTTGCAACAATAGCTTGCTTTGGTTATCAGAAGCAATCTAGTCCAGCTCTTATTGCAAGATTACAGATTAATATTAATGTAATAAATGGTCCAGAAAAAATTTAAATTGATGACTGGTTCAAAATCGCTTATTGGTTTTGTTCATTAATTGTTAGGCAAAATCAAGATGTGGTTTTTTTAGAAGGGAGGGGGAAAAATATTTCTTAAAGAAACAGGAAATATCTCCATGTTTTTAATTTTGCAAAAGTTTGGACTTTCCATTTTTAGAGGTCTCTATTAAATCAGAAAATATCAGACCTGGGATCCAAAAAGTCACACTGAGGGGGCGTTTCCGTTTTGACCCTCTAATAAGTACCAGTCCTGGACTCAGTGGGTTTTTGATGTGGCATGAATGGCTATGGTGGAAACAGAAAGGAAAGGAAGCCAAGATGTGCATGGGCTTAACCCGGACGCCTTTGCAGTTTTCCAAATGGCACAAACCAAGCCAAATCTGACCTCTGGTGTTAGGCCAGGCCCAGCATGAATAGGTCTGCGGTGCTGAAAATTGCCTCAATTTCTCACATGAGAGGTATGGGTGGATCCCACCTTGTACTGGAAAATGGCCTGCAAATAGTGCAAGACATATTGCACGCTCCATCTCTTGTATGGATACAATGAAGCTCAGATTTTGTGGGAATAGAAAGGTGCTAGAATTCGCCCCCCTTAAAAATCTCAAGAAGTGAATCTGGGTCACCCATTTCCATCTTCCAGCCTTCTGTATTTACACTTAACAAAAATACAAATGAAAATATCTAATAATAACAAAAATAGGGTTTTTAAAAAAAGGATGAAAGGGGTTAGATTTGCTAGTTGTACTCCCTCATTTGTCTCCTTTTATACAAGTCACTTAGTGACCATACAAAATTACGATGCACCCCCTCCACAAAAAAGTATGACTCAATTTTGATGTTTCAACACCCCTCCCCATGGTCATGTGATCCCATTTTGGGCATTTGGTAAATCACTCACCTTTACACCATGGGCGTGTTGCTTACTTACAGATATGGGTGCACTGCGCGCGCATCTCCACATTTAGTGCGCATGCGCGCTCGCTACGCACGTGTGCCCCCTCACACGATTTTGGTAAGATTTTGCTTCTGTGCATGTGCGACGTGCGCGACTGTCTGGCGAAGACGGCACTGGAGCAGTCGTGCGCAAATTGCATAAACGGTGGGTCCCTACCAGAGCTGCGCACTGGACCGCACCGGTAGGAACCCACCTCTGCTTTACACCTATCTGCAATGTTCCATGGACACATGTCCACAATTTTCATCTTTTTTTCCCAGTTTTTAGTATTTACTTCTGCTTTCTGGCAAAAAAAAAATCCCATTGGATAAAATGGATTTGCTTAACAACTACCAGGTTCACTTCAAAAGGTTGTAAAATCAGACACAGTCACTTAATGACCACAACAACTTATGACCATAATTCCAGGTCAATTACAGTTGTAAATTGAGGACTACTTATATTTCAAATATTTGTCAACTCCCATCACAGAAGTACTACCAGAGGTGGGTTCCTCCCGGGACGCTCTTACCTGTTGGTCGCTGCAGAGCTGAAGAAGCTGGTGGCATTTGCGGCGCGGGGCTTCCCCCGCCCGCTTCCCCCGCCCGCCTGGACACTGCCATTTGCGTTCTTTTGCCCTCTGCGCAAGCAGAATGCTTTGCGCATGCGCAGAGGGCAAAAGAATGCAAATGGCGGCATCCAGGTGGGCGGGGGAAGCCAGCGGGGGAAGCCCTGTGCCGCGAACGCCACCAGCTTCTTCGGCTCTGCGGCGACCAACAAGTAAGAACGTACCGGGAGGAACCCACCTCTGAGTACTACATATTTAATGCTGCAAATACTTCTGAATCCTGTGACTGCCTCCTGAATCTTGAGTCCTCTTGAGTCTTTTGGATTTGCCAGTCTTTTAAATCTAATGAATTAATAATAGAAAACCTCAGTAGCAATAATTTCCTTTTGTAGTCTAGCTTTGTGGCCTATTGTCCTTAGCTGCTGCTTCTTTACATTCTGGAAATTCTAGAGGCACTTATTGTGGATCCTGGCGCAGGGGTGAAATCCAGCAGGTTCTGACAGGTTCTGGAGAACTGGTAGTGGACATTTTGAGTAGTTCGGAGAAACGGTAGCAGAAATTTTGAGTAGTTCGGAGAACCGGCAAATACCACCTCTGGCTGGCCCCAGAGTGGGGTGGGAATGGGGATTTTGCAGTATCCTTCCCCTGGAGTGGGGAGGGAATGGAGATTTTGTAGTATCCTTCCCCTGCCACGCCCATCAAGCCACGCCCACAGAACCGGTTATTTAAAAAAATTGGATTTCACCACTGATCCTGGGGTTAGACTAGATGGTCTTAAGGTGTAGGAAGCTCTATAAATCAGATGAAATCTGTTGACACCACTTTGTGTTGCTTCAGTCTGGGATAGATGCCACTCCAAACATGCTGCAGGCAACGGAAAGTGGGTGTTGGTCGGTTATCTGAGACACATCTCCTTGCATTTCATAATAACTGCCTTTCAGGAAGAGAGGGCTAATTAAAACGATTCCCAGCATCGTGTTTTCAAAACACAGAGTGCAAAGAGGAAGGTTTTTAAAAGGGCAAGAGGGGCGGTCAAAACTCTTTTGCTCAGGCCATGCAGAAGGAAGAGCTGGAAGCAGAACTTGAAAGGCCTTGTTTGAATTCTAGCAATAATACGAGCCAAGGCAGTGCTATCTGTTAATTTAAAGCATCCATGTGTGTTAAGTAAAATCCAGTGATTCTTCTCAGGTTGCAGGAATTAAAAGCCAATTTCCTTTTTTTTCCTCCCCCCTCACACTTTTTAGTCTCTTTACACTGCACACCAACACCTTGCAGTCTGACACTGACTTCTTATGAATGCACCCTTGTTTTCTAAATGACAACATGGTCAAGGACACAATATTTCTACAAATGTTAAATTCATGGGTGTGTATGTGTGTGCATGCAAGCAAGCATATGTACACCTGTTCTTGTACTATCATTTTTTTAATGTTCTGAAAATTTCCATCATACACAGCAATAGAATAGCACTTAGACTTATATATCGCTTCACAGTGCTTTACAGCCTCTCTAAGCGGTTTACAGAGTCAGCATATTGCCCCCCCGAACAATCTCGGTCCTCATTTTACGGATCTCGGAAAGATGGAAGGCTGAGTCAACCTTGATCGGGTGAGAATCGAACTGCTGACTGTCAGCAGAATTAGCTGCAATACTACATTCTAACCACTGCGCCACAATGGCTCTTATTATATTGTGTTATGTTGTTATGTTATGTTATGTAATATGTTAGTATTCTCATATGATGATGATGATGATGATGATTGATGATGATGATTGATGATGATTGATGATGATGATGATTTCCAAAGGAGACAAAAAATGGTGGTTTTATGAGTAATTAGATTTCTCCTGTCTCACCATCCAAAGTGACTCTGGGTGGCTTTTCACTGTATAATTGCTTCCCTGTGTATCTGTTTCCCCACTGATTTTCCTGGCTACAGTTAAATCCCAAAGGAAGACATCCTGAGGAGACTCCTCCCCCCCCCACTCGAGTTCAGTAAACAATGACAGCTAGAGAAAATACAGCATGGGAGGAAGACATATAGGGAGCCGAGGTGGCACAGTGGTTAGAGTGCAGCACTGCAGGCTACTTCAGCTGACTGCTAGATGCAGTTCGGCAGTTCAAATCTCACCAGCTCAAGGTTGACTCAGCCTTCCATCCTTCCGAGGTGGGTAAAATGAGGACCCAGATTGTTGGGGGCAAATATGCTGACTCTGTAAACCACTTAGAGAGGGCTGTAAAAGCACTATGAAGTCTAAGTGCTATTGCTATTGCTATAACACAAACTGAAAATAAGTAAACCCAGCACCACCATGCTCTGCTATCCTGGATCCATAAATGAAACTTAAAAACAAAAACACAGGAAGAAATGCTGAAGAAATTTTGAATCGCTTTGAGAAGAAGGAAGAAAAAGAAGAAGCCACTTTTGCAGGAGAAGAAAACATGGGCAGTTGAAAGGCTGATAGTGTGGTTTGTGCCTCACCAAGCCATGATTTGTTTAGGCAGGTTTATTGAATAAACCATATTTTGTTAGATTTGTACAACATATTACAATGGGTAGGCTTGAACATCGTACTAAGGCAGGCAATCAACATATATGCAGATATATATTAACATAAATATGCATGTATGTATGTATGTATGTATGTATGTATGTATGTATGTATGTATGTATGTATGTATCTTCTTGCAAGCTCACAGAATTGTGCCTTCATATAAATTAAAACTATTTTATTGTAGTAGAGAGAAGTTACAACATTTATATATTTTAGGTAACATTTCAGACTACTTTATAGTTTAAGTTACAGATACCAATCTTTTGCAGTTTCTGTGCCTAATAACTCCAAATAACATCATTGATTTTTATTTCTTTTTGTATAATTTTTCCGCTTTGGAACATTTTTCTAGCTTATTAATTGTGCAAATGAATTTATTTCACTTTCAAAGTGGTGTATGAAGTCATTGCTTCTCCCATATGAAAGATGGCAAGAAAACCCAGAAACTATTTTCTAGGTTTTGGATAAATTAGGTCTCTATGCCTCTCAGAATATTCTATAGATTATGAAGGTGAATATTAATCAAAGGAAAAAGTGAAGGGGTTAAAACATTCCTTCCTTAACAAGATAGATTTTTTTAAAAAAAATTGTGATCTACCTCAAATTACCTAATACTACACAATATACTAAATATGCCTTTTTCATGTGTGTGCATGTTAAAGTATGCTGGAACATGTGTGCAATTTGGATATTTTTTATCGTAACTAGACAGCGCTTCGCCTGTTGGGGTGCCCTGGCTGGACATGTGAACAGTCCACAGTTCCAAATGTTCAGGCACTGGACAGGCTATCTTTAACTCAATCTAACCTAGATGACTCTAAAGTACTGCAAAGCTAACCTTAATGACACGTAGGGGTCTGTCTAACCAAAAGCTTATTTTGGCAACGCCTTGCAAAGAACTTTTTTTACCTTGAAACATTGTTCAAACATTGTTCTCAGTTAATCCTACAGACACATATTTCTTCATCAGCACATGAGCAAACAGAGGAGGGAGCAAATCTTGAGGCCGACATTTAAAAGGGAAGACAAAGAAAGGTTAAATAAGCAAAACATATAAATGGTGTCTGAAAGGCCGCACGTGCCTGAATGCGCTGTTCGGCCACTCTCTACTAATACTGGCAGGAAAATATTGCTTTTCATAATTTATCTAATTTCCTGCTCCCTCCTTACATTAGTATCTTGTATATCGGTTCCTGGTTCAAGGTTTGTTTAGAAATGCCAAGCCTGTCTTCCCCCATGGAAAGGCATTTCTGACATGTAATATCTGCCAGTCATTCACCATGTTTATTGCCATAACATTTCAGTTTTGAACACCCTTGGGAGCTCTTCCCTAGTACTTAATTATATCCTATACATAATGTAAAAGGTCATAACCTGTGTTTCACTGTCACTGTCATAGATTGAATATTCTGCCCTCGAATGGATATTACACTTCTTAGGTTGGATCATATCTGTGCTAGCTGTATATGGATCCCAACATACCTCCTTTCTACTAATTCAGCTCTGGCGATGAGCTAATTATTATTTATTTAAGGATGCATTGGATTTACCACCCACCATTATTTTGCACAAGTCAAAACAGGGTGCATAATGTTCTCTTCTCCTATTTTCTTCACAACAAAAACTCGGTGAGATATATTGGGCTAAGAGAGACCAATTAGCCCAATATTTCAGAAAGCAATGTATCAGTGTAGGTTTCCATCACTGGTATCTATTGGGCATTGTTGAGCTTTCAGGGTATGGTGACTGTGGTCTAGACAACAGATTTCCTAACGTTTCACCAATAACTGTGGCTGGCCTCTTCAGAAGCAAGGTGTTCTGCTATGCAAACCCAAGGCAACTGAGCCGGAACATAGCCGAGTGACCTGACATCTAATGTTACTTAGCCCCAAGGGAATAGCATGATAGGTATGCTTCTATGTACGGGTTTCTGCTGTGGCAGCTTTTTACATGTACCAGCTTGGATTACAATCCAAGCAGGATAACAGTTTTTTTTAAAAGAAATGCAGGCAAATGTGATGAGCTGGACAAATTCTTATTGCAAATCAGCTAAATAGAAATGTTGGCAGCATCTCTAGGGGCTGCTGGTCTGTTCTGTACCCTGGAATGAACCCAGCCCAAAGACCCTCCCACGGAGTGCCAAAGGCATATTTGAGAATTAGAAGAAAAGAAAACTATCCCTGATTTACATCTTAGGTAAACAGGCACTTCATCAGGTGACTATATTTTCAACATTCCTCCCACTGCTTTTGTTAAAGGCGTCTGGTCTCATTTCTACTGCACTTCAGCTCCTGATCTCCTCTTTAGATATGCCAACAAATCAGAGGTTGGATCAAGACTAGGGATTTTCATCCCAGGCTGACTGTTTCAAAAGATTTACCAATAAGGTTTCCCCTTAAATACAGTTCAGCCTGTGCTAGAACTTCACTACTAAGAGTTTGCTATGAAGGACACATTTCTGCATATATCCCAGTCTCTGGTTTTGGATGCTGTGTGATTAGCATTCTAAACCAGCATGAGTTAGCATGGCTGCCAAGTAATTTGTAGTAGTAATTTTTTTACTACCACTCTGTGGGCGTGGCTTATTTTGTGGGTGTGGCTTACCAGCCATGTGACTGGGTAGGCGTGGCTTGCCAGCCATGTGACCAGGTGGGCTTGGCTTCTCGGGCTGCTGAAGGGAGGGGAACTGAGATAGGTCCTGCCGCCCATTCTCCCTCCCCTCAGCAACTCGAGAAGCCTCAAATGTGTGAAAATGCCTAGGATCATCACCGCGCGTTCGTGGCTTCTCGGACTGCTGAAGGGAGGAGAATGGAGATAGCTCCTGCCGCCTGTTCTTTCAGCATCTCACGCACTCCCTCAGCCATCCTCCCCTGCTTGGACTCACTGTGTGGTAGGAAGGCAGCACATGCGCAGTGCCGGAAGCTCGGCTTCTGGGCATGCGCAGAAGAAATTTTTTTAAATGGCGGCGCCCAGGCACCGGCAACCGACCGCACCGGTACTGTGACATCACCAGCGGGCCACTACCGGTGCTATAGAGTGGACCGCACCGGTAGGAACCCACCACTGCTGCCAAGCCAAGTAAGGTTCAGTTGGTCCCTGGCATTGTGGCAGAATTTGGAGCAACAGTGGGAAGTGGAATTAAAACTCTGGCTAACCTGGAATCCTTGTGGAAGAAGAAGCGACAGAAACCTGACATCTCCCTCCGTTCCAAATAATCCTTTCAGCTTTTATCTGGTGGTTCCTAAGAGAGTGTAGTTAGTCTGGCTAGATTCTTGTAAATAGGCAAGTTAACAGTAAGAAACTATTCTGATCAGCTCACAATGTCATTCTGCCTCCTTCAGTCTGACAGACGTGCATTGATAGAACTCCGACACGAGTTTGGATTTGCAGCTCTAATTCTTATAAATAACTAATCGGATCACTTTATTGACTATTCCAAAGCTTTATTTTGCAAAAACTGAGGGTGCCACTACATGAGTCAACGGGAGATTTTGTGTTTGATTTCTGCTTGTTCTTGTTTTGGAGTTCTCTGATACTGAATCTGACAGAGACCACACTCTATTTGTGTTTTAAATTGAGTTTTTTTTTTATAAACGGCTAGAAATATTGCATTTTTAATTAGACAATTAGCAAATAATATTAATAAATAAATAAGCGGGTCTCCATCTGGACTAGCCAAAGACAAAACATAGAAACATAGAAAACTGACAGCAGAAAAAGACCCAATGGTCCACCAAATCCTTCCTTTCACTGTTTGCTGTTTTTGTTTTGTTTTCTTTTTTATTTTATTTTATTTTATTATTTTATTTTATTATTTTATTTTATTTTATTTTATTTTATTTTATTATTATTTTATTATTATTTTATTTTATTTTATTTTATTTTATTATTTTATTTTATTTTATTTATTTATTTTATTTATTTATTTTACTTTATTTTATTTTATTTT
>JALIGW010000002.1:131110306-131195306 GCA_023053685.1 Diadophis punctatus similis
AGAACCAACCCCTGAGGCACCCCACATGATAGGGGCCTAGGGAACGATCTCTGCCCTCCTGCCAGCACCGACTGCATCCTATCAGCGAGATAAGAGGAGAACCACCGCAAAACGGTGCCTCCCACTCCCAACTAGCCGAGCCGATGCAGAAGGATACCATGGTCGATGGTATCGAAAGCCGCTGAGAGGTCAAGTAGCACCAGGATGGAGGAGTTCCCCGCATCCCGGGCCCGCCAGAGATCATCCATCAGAGCGACCAAGGCAGTTTCTGTACTGTAGCCGCGCCTGAAACCCGACTGATAAGGATCTAGATGATCTGTTTCATCCAGGAGCTGCAGAAGCTGAGTCACCACCACCTTCTCCACAACTTTCCCTAAAAAAGGCAAGTTGGAGACCGGACGATAGTTCTTCAAGTCAGCTGGATCCAGGGAAGGCTTCTTCAGGAGGGGTCGCACCACTGCAGCTTTTAACGACTGCGGTACGGATCCCTCCCTCAAAGAAGCGGTGATCACCGCCTGGATCCAGCCGCGCGCCACCTCCCTGCTGGCCGAGACCAGCCAGGAGGGGCACGGGTCCAATAAACAGGTGGAGGTACCCATCGCTCCCACAGCCCTGTCCACATCCTCGGGAGAAACAGGCCCAAACTCTTCCCATAATGGTGGACTAAGACTTGCCCCTGTCAACTCTATGGACTCTGCCCTGCCAGAGTCCAGGTTCGACCGAATCTTAGCGACTTTATCCGACAGAAACTCAGTGAATTCCTCAGCTCTGCCTTGTAAGTGTTCCTCGCTCCCCCCTTTTGCAAGGAGGGAGTGAGTCACCCTAAACAAGGCGGCTGGACGAGAAAGGGATGGTAGGCACAGTGGTGTGCTTATGCACGCCCCTTACAGACCGCTTAGAAATGGGGAGAGGTCGACTGTAGACAGTCTAATGTTAAAGTTTGGGGAGTTTGGGGAAGAAACCACATAATCAGGTAGTGCATTCCAGGCATTGATCACTCTGTTGCTGAAGTCGTATTTTCTGCAGTCGAGTTTGGAGTTTGGAAGCAGTTTGTATCTGGTTCTCCACCCTGAGGAGATTTAAATTAGGAAAATTGTACTAGGAAAACGATTGATTTACTTCCCCAGTGCTGTAACTATTACCTATATCAATGGGGCTTTTTTAAAAAAAAGTTCTTGAGATGAGCTCCTGCTATGCCAGACAAGTCATATACTGACTTTCCCTTCTATAGCACAACTCCTTAGTCATCCCCTCCCCCTTTTCCTCTGCTGAGAGACACAAATTGTTTGCGAAAGTGAATGTTTGCTGTCACAAATGCAATAACAGATGCTTGCGGGGGGGGGGGGAGAGACAGTATTTGTTGTAAAACAACTAAGTGCAGTTTTGCCCACATCATTCTCCTTTGGGCCAGGGCTCCCAGACGTTTTGAGTTAAAGCAAAAAAAAAAAAAAAAAAAAAGCCAAAAACTGAAGAAGAGAGGAAGTGCCTAATTCTCTGCAGGATTTATATTATTATACGGTAAGCGTTTACCCTCGATGGAACAGAAACCAACTTGGCTTTATCCTACCTTACATTGCAAAGGAAACACAGCAAAACCAAACAATCATCAGCCTGACAGTCATTGCATTGAAAAGACTTTTTATTTTATCCTTTTACTCAGCAGGACCAATTGTGATTTTTATGCTCCAGGAAAGTTTCCTCTTAAATTTTATGTCTTGCATTGAATTGCATTGCTCAATTGAAACCTAATCTGGTTGCATTAAATTGATGGCAAAATACGTTCCTGTAGGTGTTTCGGTCTGGTAACTGGAAATGCTAGCTGAACTTTAAATATCAGACTTATAAATAATCCCCAACTTTTGACCACAACTGAGCCCAAAAATTATGTTTCTAAGTCGTTTAAATGAATTTTGCCCCATTTTACCAATCTTTCTTGCCACAGTTTTAAGTGAATCGCTGCACTTGTTAAATTAACAGATTAACAAATTAACAGAGTTAAAGGGACCTTGCAGGTCATCTAGTCCAACCCCCTGCCCAAGCAGGAGACCCTACATCTGCCTCTACCTAGGATCGAACTCACAACCTCCCGATTGTGAGGCAAGAGCTCCATTAGTAACAGGGTTTTTAAGTGAATCTGACTTCCCCATTGATTTTGCTTGTCAAAAGGTTGAAAAAGATTTGAAAACATGAACCCGGGAACAGCAAATGTCAAAAATGAGTCAGTTGCTAAGCGTCTGAATTTTGATCCACCATGGAGAGGCTGCAATGGTCACGTGAAAAATGGCCATGTCATTTTTTCAGTGCTGTTGTAACTTCAAACAGTCACTAAATGAATTGTTGTAACTCAAGAACTACCTGTAACAAATACTATATTCCTCACATTTCTTTCACGTTTGTGCTTGTCTAGCATTAAAACTTGCATGTGATATGACTTTGCCTTTCCATCAGTGTCTTTAGAGCAACCAAAGGAGTTCAGAATTTGATGCCCTCCACTAAATTTCAATTTGTCTTGATGAAAAGGGTTCTTCATTTCTCCAGGTACTGCATGAAATAACACAGTTTTGATATTTCTATTAAGCAACTTGGAGATTCTTACTCCCTTCCCTACAGTTAAAATCAAGCTAGATATTAGACCGAGTTACCATTTAAAATCCAGGTTTAAAACATCCCAAGCAGCAGTAATTAGGCCCCCATAAATTATCAGGGGAAGAGGTTTTTTTCTCCCTCTCTCTGGGTAACAAAATTGGAAAGGACCCTGCATCTGTAACCCACTTTCTCAAAGTCTTTCTACTAAAACAAGTAAGTCTCAGACTTTATGCAAAGCAATTAGGAGCAGAGGTGGCGCAGTGGTTAAAAGCAGCACTGCAACCTACTTCAGCTTACTGCTAGTTCAGCAGTTCAGCTGTTCAAATCCCACCAGCTCAAGGTTGACTCAGCCTTCCATCTTTCTGAGGTCGGTAAAATGAGGACCCAGATTGTTGGGGCAATATGCTGAACTCTGTAAACCGCTTAGAGAGGGCTATAAAGCACTATGAAGCGGTATATAAGTCTAAGTGTTATTGCTATTAGCATGCCTGCTACTGGAAAGGAAAAAAATAAAACATGCAAAACTGAAGCCATTGTCTTAACTTTGGGATGATTCAATTGGATAGCCAGTCCTTGTAGAAAAATTGACGCAAGGTGGATTCGGCTCAGAGAAGTGGCAGAGAGGTGCTTCATGTGGTGACCTTTACCTACATGTAATTTACACGTGGCAGAACATCAGACAAAAGAGTTGAGTTTCCCTTGAAAAATGTTAGCCCCAGGATGGTCACAGTTTGTTTCAAGCCTTGACATAAGACATAGATGTACAGCATATCTGACAGGTTTTTTTTAAAAAAAAATCTAATAGCTCCAGCCATTTAAGAACTGAAATTACAAAAGCAATGTTGGATATCATTCGGAGACTAACACCAACAGCACTTTGCATCATCTGGCATTATCTAAAGTACAGTGAGGAATTGTGACCCATTACCATGGAAAGTTGTCAAATAATCCCTTAATTGATTGCACATATGATTGTGATTTTTAAAGGCGGATATAGCGAATCCGTAATTTCTGCATAAGTGAAAACAACTACCTTCTACTTCATTGAAACTGAATTGAAGTCCAAGCTGCTGTTCTCCAGATTCTAAATACTTTAAAAGAAATAACATGGTATTTGATATTAAAAACCCTTCCCTTTAGTTGCTGAGATTGTTAACATTTAATTTTTCAGCTCACTATTTCTTTATTATTTGTTTTGTTGGTTTGTTTGTTTATGCTGTATCCTGCCTTTATTATTTTTATAAATAATCCAAGCGAACAAACATATCCAACACACCTTCCTCCTCCTGTTTCCCCCACCAATGTGAAGTGGATTGGGCTGAGAGAGAGTGGCTGGCCCTTAGTCACCCAGCTGCCTTTCATGGTTAAGGAGGGACTTGAGCCCATGGTCTCCCACTTTCTAACCTGGTGCCTTAACCACTAGACCAAACTGGTCTAACTTATTTTTAAAAAATTGCCATTCTATTTAATGGTCTTACTCTAGATTAGTAGAAGTTTGTCCGTAATGATTTTTCAGCTCATTTTACAAATTTTGGAAGTCAAATTAATTAAATTCAGACTGTTCAGATCACGCTAAACGTGACCAGAGTACAGGAGAAAGGAACCTGAGTTTGAGAATGGTAGTCTGGGAGGATTTTGTGAAGATGGATGGATGGATGGATGGATGGATGGATGGATGGATGGATGGATGGATGGATGGATGGATGGATGGATGGATGAGAAAGAGAAAGAGAAAGAGAGAGAGAGAAAGAGAAAGAGAGAGAGAGAGAAAGAGAAAGAGAGAAAGAGAAAGAGAGAGAAAGAGAAAGAGAGAAAGAGAGAGAGAAAGAGAAAGAGAGAAAGAAAGAAAGAGAGAAAGAGAAAGAGAAAGAAAGAGAAAGAGAGAGAAAGAGAAAGAGAAAGAGAGAGAGAGAAAGAGAGAGAGAAAGAGAGAGAAAGAGAAAGAGAGAAAGAGAAAGAGAGAAAGAAAGAGAAAGATTGATGGTAGATTGATAGGTGACAGATATAAAGATCTTAATAAAGATAACAATAAACAAATGTAAGAATGTAGGAAAAATGTTGAAGGAAAAAAATAAAACATGCAAAACTGAAGCCCTTGTCTTAACTTTGGGATGGTTCATTTGGATGGCCAGTCTCTGCAGAAAAATTGACGCAAGGTGGATTCGGCTCAGAGAAGTGGCAGAGAGGTGCTTCATGTGGTGACCTTCATGAGATATGACTTAAAGCCAGTGGGTTTTGAAATACGCATCCAGAACAGGTTTGGTTGTTCATCAAGCTTATGAAAAAGGAACTAGTTCCCAGGGTTACAAATAATGCCCTCAAAATGATCACAACCTTTAAGGATGGGTGTGGTGTCCTTTCCACATACGCACCCACACCCTGTTGCGTTTAGCTTCACACTCCTTAATGTGACCAGAAAATAACAACAACAGAAAAACAGCTTCAAAGTAGGCGTGAATAATATCTGAGGAAATGTATATCCAACCACAATTTTCAGTATTACTGGGAATTCAGTACCTAGCATATTTCCTAATGTGATTAGCATAGTATAACCTACGTTCCAAGCATCTATGGTAGACTCACCTTTCGGGTCAAACAAAGGTCTAGAAATTGGAAGTTGGGTTGCTGATGGATTTCTTGGGATAAGCTTAAACAAGTCTCATGTAAGAATGCTTTGCCAATTCCTGTGAAAACCATACTGAGTGTGTCTCTCCAAATAATGTATGGAAATCAATTTCTGCCAGGTTTGGCATTTCCTGAGTATTCTGACTTTTTCATTTGCTGATGAAATAAAGCATGAAAAAAATATTTAGAACAATATAGATGCTTGTTAAGAGCTGTGTTTCAAGAGGTACTGTTCTGACCCAGCTGCCAAACCAAGGAACACAACACAAGCAGCATTCGAACAAACCTTGTTTTAATATTAACAAACTACTAATTATCTGTCTCAGCAGTTGTTCTAAAGTCGATGAAATAATAAATCAGTCTTTTCGGAGCAACAGTTGTTAATTAACTTTCTTAACAGCCAGCAATAGTCTAAGCAAAAAGAACTAAAAGTCTGAAGAAGAGTCTGTCTGATAACACCACACAATCTTACTATTGTGTGGTGTGAATGCCCAGGAGCAATTTGCAGGAAAGTTGACGTCTTTCAAACATGAGCCGAACAGGAATTTTGCAGTCAGAGACAAGATGTGGAATGAACAAAGTTGTTTCCTGCAAATTGGTTAGTCCTTTTCCTCACTTAAATAGGCTATGGGAGTGGCCAATTGACCCCAAGCCTTACTCCTGAGTAGTCCTTCTCCTCAGGAGCCATTCCTGCCTTTTGGCAGCTCTGCACGCTTGCACATTGATGACAGGCTCCTCCTCTTCTTCTTCTGCACTCATTGCAGCCTCTGGAGGTTCTGAAGGCCCTGGCTGAATCCTTGCCTCTGGCACCAAGACTTCTCCAGCCTCCTCACTGTCCGACTCTGGTACCAGCTGCACAGGCCGCTGGTGAATCACCACACCAGCCTCCTCGCTGTCTGAATCAGTTACCAGCTGCACAGGCTGCTGGCGGGCCACAACAGGTACTATGTTAAACAATGCTTTCCTTGGAATAAAATATACCGTATACCAATATACATATTAAATGCCTGATCTTTAATTATATTTATATTGTTGTATATTTATTGTGACACTTTAGGGACTAATAAATATGGCACTGAGCAAATGAAATATCAGTACAAATGCAAATCTCCATTTGGATATTTTTTTAAAAAAATCTTCAGATCAATACAGAAGTGAATGTAACATGAAAGGAAAGCTGAAGATGTTTATTTCTTGAACGATTTATTCATTCATTTGATTTATACCTTGGCGTTCTTTTCAAATAAGTCCTTAACAGAGGCTGAGTCACTCACCTCTAATCCCCTGTGAATTTAGGTGCCTTGACTCATTGGGATTAAGTGTACACAGCCTAGCACCTTAGATGACACCACTGCAGCTGATGCATAATCTGGATTTGAACAAATATACATTTATTGGCAAGTTTGCAAGACTGTGCAGCAGTAGTGGGTTCTAGATCCTATTGCTACCGGTTCGTGCACATGCTTGCGCAGAAGCATCCAGGTTGGGTGGGCAGAGCGTCCCACCACTACTAGATCGCCGGACTGAACCGGGAGCAACCCACCGCTGCTGTGCAGAGAATATGTTAATTACTCCCATGCATGTTCATGGCTGCCAATTGGTTAAGCATGCCTAGTGGAGCACCAATATTGGTAAATTGTGTGTGTGTTGTCTAGATCCATGATGGCGAATCTACGGCATGCGTGCCACAGGTGGCACGCAGAGCCCTCTCTGCGGGCACGCAAGCTGTCACCCCAGTTCAGCTCTACCGTGCATACATGCGCGCCTTCTACCGGTCACCTGGTTTTCGGGTCTCTGTTGTGCATGCATGGGGGCGGGGCACAGGCAGGAGATGTGTACACATGCATGTGTGGGGGTTGTGTGTGCATGCGTGGGTGGCAGGAGAGCGTGGGGGGTCATGTGCACATGCGTGGGGGCAGGGCTCACATGGGGGGTTGCGTGCACATGTACGGGGGGTGGGGCACATGGGGGGGTCACGCTTGCATTGCATTATGGGTGCACACACGAGCTTTCAGCACTCAACAACAAAAAGGTTAGCCATCACTGGTCTAGATGGTTTGTGAATGAAATAACAGATAAGATGGGGAAATAACAGATATGATAGCCAAGATGGCAGATATTGGGAAATCCTACCAGTGGATGGAAAGGGCTGGACTAAAAAGACAGGACTGTCCCCAGTGGTCTGCCGTAAGTCAAGCTCTAAGAGTAGAATGGAAATATCTGTCCTATTTGAAGGTTGTAGATGGAAAGGTTGTGAAAGAACATTGTTCTTCCCTGATTGTTATTGTTATTGCATTTGCCATTTTCACAGTAGCTTTTGCTCTCTGATTTATAATATTTTAAAAATGCAACTTCAAGATGTTGGTGAGCAGGTAGACAAAAATATTTTAAAATCCCAAGTTTTGGCAGTCTAAGACAGCCAGCAAAAATAGGATATTAATAGTTTTCTCAAAGGCCGTCATAGATACCGTATTTTTCGGAATATAAGACGCACCGGAGTATAAGACGCACCTTAGTTTTGGGGGAGGAAAATAGGGGAAAACAATCTGCCTACCAGGTATTCATCTGGCTAGCGTCCTTAGTCTGGTCAGCTTCAGCACATTATTTTATCTCCTGGTTAGGACTTAAAAAAACCTTCTTCTGAGAGAATAACAATGAAAGAACCTGCAAGCCAGTAAGAGCTGGGAAGATCGTTAGCACCTGGTTAGGGCTAGAAAAAAACTTATTCGGAGCAGCTTCAGCACATTATTTTATCTCCTGGTTAGGACTTTAAAAACCCTTCTTCTGAGAGAATAACAATGAAAGAACTTGCAAGCCAGTAAGAGCTGGGAAGATCGTTAGCACATGGTTAGGGCTAGAAAAAAACTTATTCGAGCAAGTAGAGCAATGGAAAAAAAATTCTGCAAAGACTTAGGGCTGGAAAAACATTCTTTGGAGAAAGTAACAATGAAAAAACCTGCAAGGTAAGAGCTGGGAAGATCGTTAGCACCTGGTTAGGGCTGGAAAAAACCTTCTTTGGAGCAAGTAGAGCAATGAAAAAAAACCCTGCAAAGACTTAGGGCTGGAAAAACATTCTTTGGAGAGAGTAACAATGAAAAAGCCTGCAAGGTAATTGCTGGGAAGATCTGTTAGCACCTAGTTAGGGCTGGAAAAAAAGCTACATTCAAAGTATAAGACGCAAGCCAAATTTTCAGCCACTTTTAGGGAGGAAAAAGGTGCGTCTTATACTCCGAAAAATATGGTAGGTCTACTTGGTGCATCAATTTGGAAGATTTGTTCCAAAATATGCCAATGGTGATGTGGTTTTATCTGTATTGCCTTCCAGCATTCTTAATGTATTCTTTCCCCAAAGGCCTGAGAGCTGCAAAACCCTAAAAGATGACTTTAATTCTTGCAATGTTATTTCTGAAAATTTCGATCAGAATGAGATTTAAAACTATTAGTCCTTCCCAACCACCAATCCAGTTCCATTTTTATAGAATGAGGGGATAACATAAGGCAGGTGATCACATTTTGTTAGAAATCATGCAGATGCAATCATTTTATCAGAGTGCTCTGCCAGTACTAATATATGTTCTTCCTAATCCTACGGTATTCATAGGTTGAAAATAATCTGGGAAATATACGGAGTTTGTATGATTTATCTTTTGGCTAACATTATTTCATCACAGATTTATTGAAACCATTTGAGCTTTCCTGGGGCTAGGATGTCTCTTGCACTTTCTCAGCAAACTTTTATAATGAAACTATTTTCGACAGTCTTAAATGCAAAGAGGAAAGCTTCAGGAACAAGGCTATGTAAAGTGTATGCTGAAGCAAGGCCGAAAGCAACAGGCTGATATTACATGAAATGAAACAAGGATAATAGAGCATTGGGATCAAAGGAAAACTTTTCCGCAGTGGGGAAAGGATAGCTTTGGTCCTCTTAGTCTAAAACTGTAGTTGTCATGAACTTAGAAGTGTACATGTCACAGGGGTGAAATCCAGCAGGTTCTGACAGGTTCTGGAGAATCAGTAGCGGAAATTTTGAATAGTTCGGAGAACCGGCAAATACCACCTCTGGCTGGCCCCAGAGTGGGGTGGGAATGGAGATTTTGCAATATCCTTCCCCCAGGAGTGGGGAGGGAATGGAGATTTTGCAGTATCCTTCCCCTGGAGTGGGGAGGGGATGGAGATTTTGCATTATCCTTCCCCCAGGAGTGGGGAGAGAATGGGGATTTTGCAGTATCCTTCCCCCAGGAGTGCAGTGGGAATGGGGATTTTGCAGTATCCTTCCCCTTGAGTATGGTGGGAATGGAGATTTTGAAGTATCCTTCCCTGTCACGCCCACCAAGCCACGCCCACAGGATCGGTAGCGGAAAGTTTTGAATTTCACCCCTGCTCAGGGCAGGAGGACAGGGGTGATAGGAGAAGAGATGGTTGGAAAGGAAAATACTGTTCTATCTCCAGGGATGAGTGTGAGATTCTCTTTAATGTGCATTTAAATACAGGCTAATTTCTACTTCGTAAACAAATAGTCAAACTGAATTGTCCATCATATGTCTCCGAAAGCTGTGATATAATTATCCCAAATTAAAACTAATCCCAAATACACAAAAGAAAATATTTCTAAAAAGTAATATATTCGGGGGGAAATGAATAAAATCTGACTAGGACTCCCCCCTCCTACTAAACTGAAGCACATAGCCAGTTGGCATGAATCTGAATTATGTTGGAAAAACACATGTAAATATTATCCAGAGAAACTAGAGATTTGTCCATTCCTCTGTCTATATTAGTAAGCTAACATGATTTTTGGAAGTGGCTTCTAATAGGATTCTAATTTTTGATTATTAGGTACATCCAAAGTATTTATTGTCCAATCACTATGTATTTAATTTTGGCTTCTAGTAATCTGTGTGGGTGCATGTGGCTATATATCAAGCAGTTTTATTATCCCATTCCTCCAAGTAAATGCGATTGTTAATTTCCTATATTTGCCTTCTTCACCCTGTAGTTAAAGCTCATAGCAGTCAGTCTAAGGTTACACCAGTGAGCTTCACGAGCAAACAAATTTTTCAACAGGGTAAAAATGAGAAAACATATATGTAGGGCAACCTAAAATACTAGTCAATACTTCCTCAATATAATTTTTTTTTAAAAAGTATTTGAATTGCATGCTGGTTAGCCTAAGGCCTTTAATAGCAACCTCTACAATAAGTTTGTAACCTAACATTCATTTCAAGTGGAAGTCATTTGCATTTTTAAGACGGGCTGTAAATAAGACTTTTGATTGTTGGGTGCATGCCGAGAGATAAAGTACAGATTGATTTTTAAAATAAGCCACCTATTTTTCCAAACAGATCATTGCCATTGTAAGCAATTGCTTAGAATCCATGTGTAGAAAGAATATTTTAAAAATTCATCATTTTGCATTTATGGCCTTTCAGTTTAACCCCCCAAAAAATAATTGGCAACATTGAGCTGGCTGTCTCCTAAAGCTATTAATATTATAACCAAACATTTAGATAGTGGCACAAAGCTCTTATTTTCAGTAAATGTTCTTAAAGGTCATAAATTTGATTCTGCTTCCCAGATTCAGTCTTTCCAGCTGTATTTTCTGGTTGGTTATTAGGTCATTGGACCATTTTTTTCCCCTTGTTAAATGAGTAGTGAATCCCAAGAGCACTAAAAATAGATTGCCTTTTTAAAATGTATTGATAGCTTTTTTTTTCTTTTCATTTGAAAAAGGAAAAATTAAAACATCAGAGACAAAAGGTTAGAAAATTTAAGACCATCGTCCTATGCAAACTGTTACATCAATAGATTCATTGGAGTTGGCTCAAACTAATTAGGCCCAATTTTCATTGTGCGGTTTTCTGTCTGTGTGTGTGTGTGTGTGTGTGTGTGTGTGTGTGTGTGTGTGTGTGTGTGTGTGAGTGTGAGTGAGTGAGTGAGTGAGTGAGTGAGTGATACCCAAATTATAAAGATGTATTATAAAGATGCCCAAAATAAATATTTTAGAGTGGTCTTATATCACTGGATATTTCCATACCATTAATTCATATATATGTACATACATATATACATACACAGACTTTAATCTTTAAACATTTCTGCTGAGGTTTCCTTATGCAGAGGCTTTCTGTCAGACATAAACTTCATTTTTAGAGCTCATCCACACAACCAACTCGATCCAATGTGAATACAGGCCATTGAACATTTCTCAAGGGCATCAATGCATAATATCATCCTCTACCTACCTTAGTTTACCAGGAAGATAATCTCTGCCCATCTTTTCCTGCTACACATCAAAAGCAGTGTTCTAACACTTGTGCCAACACAAGTGTTGCTGCCCAGTCTACTTTGCTTGCTGTACTTCATTTCATTGTAGGTAAATGTCTTGATTCTAATTGGCTATTGTACACTGCTCCAGTGCGTGCAATCTACAGGTTCTGTGAGTTGTTTGTAGCAAAGTCCAACAGGCCGCCAGATGTGCAAATAACTTGGTTGCAGCTTTGCTCTTGGATCTAGATAGCAGCTGACACAGTTAACATCAAGGGGATGTATGATGGCTCAAGCAGGCCTTAGGACCAACACAGAGGAAATCTGCCCCTTTGAAGTCTGCTTCAGGTGAGGTTATCCAGGACCGAATGCAGCAGATGGCATGCTGGGTACAGCACTACTCTGAGTTATATTCCAGAGAAAATGTGATAACTGACGAGGCATTGAATGGCATTGAGTGTCTGCCTGTCTTGGAGGAGCTTGACAGTGAGCCAACTTTAGAAGAACTAAATGCGGCTCTGGACTCCCTCACCTCCGGCAAGGCACCCAGGAATGATAACATCCCTGCCGAAGTTTTGGAGTGCTGCAAAGATCATCCCCACGAAACTGCATGAAATCTTCTGTCTCTGTTGGAGGGAAGGCGGAGTACCACAGGACATGAAGGATGCAAATATCGTCACACTGTATAAGAACAAAGGCGACAGGGGCGACTGTAACAACTACTGCGGCATCTCTCTTCTTAGTGTGGAAGGGAAGCTGCTTGCCCGTGTCATATTGAAGAGGCTCCAGGTGCTTGCAGAGAGAGTCTATCCAGAATCACAGTGTGGATTTGAGCCAACAGGTCCACTACTGACATGATATTTTCTCTTAGACAGCTGCAGGAGAAATGCAGGGAACAAAGGCAGCCACTTTTCGTAGCTTTCATAGACCTTACGAAGGCTTTTGACTTGGTTAGTAGGGACAGCCTTTATAAAATCCTCCCCAAGATTGGATGTTCACCCCAGCTCTTCAATATCATCAAGTCCTTTCATGAGGAAATGAAGGACATGGTAGTTTTTGATGGCTTAACATCAGATCCCTTTGACATTCAAAGTGGAGTGAAACAGGGCTACGTCCTTGTGCAAACTCTATTCGGGATCTTTTTTGCTGTCATGCTGAAACATGCTTTTGGAACTGCAACAGAGGGAGTCTATCTCCAGACCAGAACAGACAGAAAACTCTTTAGCCTCTCTAGATTGAGAACAAAGTCTAAAGTCCATCTGAAATGCTTACGGGATTTCCTCTTCGCTGATGATGATGCCATTACTGCCCACTCTGCCGAAGACCTTCAATGACTTATGGACTGTTTTAGCAAGGCCTGCCAAGATTTTGGATTAACAATCAGCCTGAAGAAAACACAAGTCATGGGTCAGGACGTGGACTCACCTCCCCGTATTATAATCTCTGCAGAAGAACTGAAGGTCGTCCATGAATTTGTGTATCTCGGCTCAACCATCGCCGACACGGTCTCTCCAGATACTGAGCTGAATAAACATATTGGTAAAGCGGCTACCACATTCTCTAGACTCACAAAGAGAGTATGGCTTAACAAGAATCTGACGGAACATACAAAGTTCCAGGTCTATAGAGCCTGCCTCCTGAGCACACACTTGTATTGCAGCGAGTCTTGAACCCTTTATGCACGGCAGGAGAGAAAGTTGAATACTTTTCATATGCGCTGTCTCTGAAGCATCTTTGGCATCACCTGGAATGACAAAGTTCCAAATAGCGCAGTCTTGGAACGTGCTGGAATTTCTAGCATGTATATACTATTGAAACAGCGATGTCAACGCTGGCTTGGGCATGTCATGAGAATGGCTGATGGTCGGATTCTGAAAGATCTCCTGTATGGAGAATTAGTGCAGGAAAGTGCCCCAGAGGGAAACCACAGCTGTGATATAAGGATATCTGTAAGAGGGATCTAAAGGCCTTGGGAATGGACATTAACAGGTGGGAAACCTTGACCTCTGATCGTTCAGCTTGGAGGCTAAAGACGCAGCATGGCCTTCTCCATTTCAAAGAGACACTTGTTCAGCAGGCTGAGGCAGAGAGGCAGTCCCGGAACCAGCGAAATCCGGGGGCCAGGCAGGGGACAGAATGGATCTACCCTCAGTGTGGAAGGGATTGCCACTCTTGGATTGGCCTTTTTAGCCACACTAGATGCTGTTTTAGGCACTTTTTCCAGAGCACAATACCATAGTCTTTCGAGACTGAAGGATGCCAATGATAATGATGATGATGATATGTATGTATCATATGTATTATATGATATGTATATATAGTAGTAATGCATACATACTACATAGATATGCATTCACGTGTGTGTGTGTGTGTGTGTGTGTGTGTGTGTGCGCTACATTGTGTTTTGAGTACTACACAAAACACAATGTAGTAATCAACTGCCCAAAGTTGATTCTGGCCATCTACTAACCAAACTGAGGAGTACATCTGTTAAACTATACAGAAGAAAATTAGAAATTAATGGCATTAAACCACTTCAACCCAATAAAGAAGAAAGGGAAAGTTGTTGATTGGTTCAGCTGTTAATCTATCATGCTAAGAAAATTACAACCAAAGAGGAAGAGCATAGCTTAGTACTGGGAATTCTTATACATTTTCTAAGCCATAAAAACCACACATGTATATACACAGATGCAAGCTATTATGTGAGAATAGTTGTGTGAGTTAAATTAAGCATAACTTCTCGGATAGAAATAAGCTTTTTACTTTCAGATTTTTCTCACAAGAAAACACAGTACTGTAATTTTTTTAAAAAAAGAATTATTTTAGCACTTGGAAAGTCATCTTCCCAAGACCATATATTTGAATGCATCTGTTAAAAAGGATCATTAGATCATTAGATCCAAGATAAAATATGTATTAGTTTATTTAAGACATGGTAGTTCTTCGTTTGGCCCAAAGTCTTGATGACCTCCATGTAATCATCAGCTTCCAACATGTCATTCTGTAATCATATTTCGTTGAGCTCTTTCTCTTCAGCAGTTGCTCTGTAAAACAGGACCGACCCCAGAATTGCAAGAACTTTAAAGGTATAGTTGTTATGTGCCAGCAGAGCAAACCTCATCCGAATAGATGCCAGCATGCCACTCCTAATAAATCATTGGATTTCTTTTGAGGCTTGGCTCAAGTCTCATGAGTTAATTAGGGCAGATGTCAGAACCTTGACAATAGTCACATCTCACATTTAGGAGTGTCAATGGAGCTATATAAATAATTAACAATTTACTATCTGTTTAACCAGAGGGCATATAATAGAAGAGACGATTTTCTAATGAATTCTCATTGAGCTCTGTAACGGACCCCCTACAAAATCCCCAACCCAAGGAATTTCCTTCTGGATGGAATCATCCAGCCAACTAGATCGTGTTCTAGAGTCATCCAGGCTGAGAACAATACAATATAAAATTCTTGCTTATTGGGTTGTGTTTTCTTATAGTTAAAAAAGAACACCACTTACAATATATTATTGGTGCAAAATTCTAAGTTACAGACCAATAATTAATGCTTTCCTGTGTGTAAGAGAGAAGCAGGGGGTAAGAGAATATAGACTTTTTAATATTTCATTTTTGACCTGGGGAGGGGGAGAATAGAATGATATACTAATATTTTTCAAGTTGTGTAAAATCCTAACGCACTAAAGTACCACATGCATAGTAATTTAAAGCTGAGCTGAAACAGGCTTTTTTGGTTTTGTTTTCAATTTTATTATTGTCGAAATTCTCTCTTCGGGGTTTTTCAATTGCTCCATTCATTTTAGGTTATGCTATGTTATTATTTAATCCAAGGCTTGGATGCCAAAATGACAACTCAGACTGTGCAAAAAAATGAAAATCTACAAAGGCCAGTTGTTAAAAGTTCCTCTGCCCAGGAAGACTAAGGCAAAAAGTTCATGAAAAATATAGCATCTCCCCCTCAAATATGGAAACTTTCACAAGGAAAATTGAACTCCCAGTATTTAGGCATAGCTCTAAATTATTGTCAATTCCTTGTTTTTGAAATAGCTTATTTTTTAAAAGAAGGAAGAAAACAACTAGCAAAAGCTAATAATTGTTAGAACATAGATAAGGGGTTCAGTCTTGATAACTTGAAGACTTGTGAACTAACTCCCAGAATTTCCCAGCCGGCATAGCTGACTGGGGAATTCTGGGACTTGACATCCACAGGTCTTAAAATTGCCAGATTTGTTCACCACCAAGATAGATAAGGGTGGGGGGGAGACTGAAAAAGAAAGCAAAATTGAAAGTGCCAAAATAAAAAGAAAGAAAAATGAACTTTCCTTTTTACTTCAGGTTTTAAAAAAGAGATGTGTAAGATTTTTTCTTCTTCTTCTATGTCAATTTCTACGATGGAAGAATGGATAGAAAAAATGGATAGTGCTAGCAGAGATGTCAAAATTAACTGTTATGATCAGAGAACTAATATATCCAGTTTTGTTTCTACTTGGAAACCGCTTCTGGATTTTGTGCACAACACATAAAAACCCCGAACTCCTGATTTTGGGGTTTTTTGGCGATGAAATGAGTTGTTGTTATAGAAATGGCTGGTACTTATTAAGTTGTAAAAGTAAAAAATTGAGACTAATTTTATTTTGTACTTTTTGCTATGCTGGAAAAGTTGGAAGTCAATGCTTTTTTTTTTCTTTACCCTTATCCCTCACCTTTCTTTTTCCCCTCTCCCTTTTCCTATTTCCGTATTATCTTTATTTTCATTTGTGTTTTATATATGATAATCTTAACAAAAATTTATATATCCAAAAAGCCTTTTTCTTCCAAAACCAAAGCAGCTGAGTATAACTGGATAGAATAAAAGGACCTGCTTTTATCCAACACTTTTCCCAAATGCCCAATTTCTCAATTCCAATCAACCAATGGAACAGCTTGCCTTCGGAAGTTGTCGTAGCTTCATCACTGGAGGCTTTCAAGAAGAGATTGTACTGCCATTTGTCAGAAATGGTGTAGGGTCTCCTGCTTGGGCAGGGGGCTGGACTAGATGACCTACAAGGTCCCTTCCAATTCTGTTAATC
Source organism: Diadophis punctatus similis (assembly GCA_023053685.1). Lineage (NCBI taxonomy): Eukaryota > Metazoa > Chordata > Lepidosauria > Squamata > Dipsadidae > Diadophis > Diadophis punctatus. The sequence goes on from JALIGW010000002.1 coordinate 131,126,865, forward strand.
TGTAATCTGAATATATATATATGTGTGTGTGTGTGTGTGTGTGTGTGTGTGTGTGTGTGTAATATATATATATATATACAGTATATATATATATATATATATATATATATATATATATATATATATATATATATATATATATATATATATATATATATATATATACTGTATATATATATTTCACACACATATATTTTAAGAAGATGTGGAAAAATAAAAATGTGCAAACAATAATAAAGGCTAAAAGAAACAAATGTGTCCTTGAAAAAAACAACATGAAGACTAGCAAAAGATTCTTCCCAAAAAACTCATATTCAAACAACTTTCCTTTCTGGCCTGATTTATACAACCCAGTGATCTGTTTATTTGGTTATTGGGTGCATGATTTGTTTTGTTTGACTGCCTAACAGACTTGCTGTACCAACCATATACTGTAGATGTTCAGAATGGGGCATAAAGCAACTTATAATGGACTAGTCATCCCGCCCAGTGGGTCCTCCCATTTCTTCATTCACAGGAGGGGTGTGTTTTTTTTCAGCTTGTAAGGGAGATTATCACCTTCACTATTTATTTTTATAGAAATCTACCCAATAATTGATAATTAAGAGATCTTGACCTCAGAAGATATGCTTCTTCTGAGCTTAGTTTCAGCCTGAAATGTTGATGGACACCTGCTTGTTTTTCTTTCTGAAATAGTATTTTTGAAATTACAATAAAGCCCTATAGGCATTTTTTTAAAAAAATGTTTTAATGATAGACTTCCTCCACCTGGTGTCCTCTCAGATATGTTAGACTTCAACTCCCTCCTGGTATTGGCAGATCATGGGTGTTCATACTGAACACATCTCCAAAGATACTAGGTGGGAAAAGGAAGGGCGAGACAGCTTTGGAGTTGGGGGTTTATGTTTAAAGGCATTAATTTATTTTTATACATCACTAAAATAGCTACATTATCCTTGTGTTTGAATCTTTGTATATTATTTTTAAGCTCCGTTCTGGACAGAGGTCCTTATGAGAAAACGGTGCAGAACACACACTGCTCTATTATCCTGTAGAGACAGGATAACCAAAATATACTCCTTGCTTTTTCATATATAAATTCTTAATTGAATAAAGCTTAAAGCATGACATGCATGTATACCAGTGTTTAGGAACTTCTGTCCTTTTTGGTCATGATTTGAATGAGCTTCATCCTACCTTCAGGACAGCAGTCCTTACTTGTAAAATAATAGACCATTAGCCAGCAATAATTCGCAATCCAAACAGATTTGACGTTCTCTGAGATTTATGGAAACCTCAGCCCCTGCCCACCAGTTTCAGTTTTCCTCCCTTTGCTCTGTTTTTACAGACAGACAAGTGCTTAGACTTGAGTTTAATAAAGAGGAGACATTTTCAATTGGCTTTGCTTTGCTTGTGTTGGCTAAACTGGGGCAGACAGGCAGTTGGAGTTAATTATGTTAAATTTTGAGAACATTATTTGACCCCAGTGGTTCAACATTAAATGCTATTAGCTTGGCTTTAAGTTACCTGCATGTTCAGACCAGATTATATGGGTCGTATACCAACTGCAGAGGAGAATCGCCAAGTACTATCTGTCCCAAAGCATAAACTAAGCTTCAAGATATCAAGATTGGCACAGGTATTTGTCTATACAGGGCTCTGGGGAGTTAAGGTTGAGTCACACAGACAGGTAGATCAATTCGGTGAAATTTTCTACACAATGTAATTTATTACCGGAAAAAAATGAGCCAAGGCCTTGATGTGCTAAATTCAAAACAAAGTACTTTGCAATATAGTCTGATCACTCAGGAAGCAAATGAATTTGTGTTTTTGAACATAACTTGTGCAGACTTGAAGCTTCTCTTTGTGTTTTGAAAGAAGTTCAGTTTGGGGGCAGCCGTTCTTCTTAAGCTTTACTGAACTTAAGCCCGAGTGTCAGAGCAAAAGCCTACTGTAAGATTCTGATTATTTTTACAAATGGAGAGGGGGGGGGATGTCTTTGTGGAATCTGAGCTGAAGGTGTTTAATCTTCTACAAGGTTTTAGCTGCTTTGCCAGCAAGATAAGCAGACTGCCTATATAGAAACAGAACAGAAATATTTAAAACAGTAAAAATATTTAACCATTCATGGCAGTCTCACTGCGCTCAAAGAAATCTCTAATCCAACTGGCAGTCTTTAGATATAGAGTAGATAGATATGGCTTAGAACTAGTCCAAGTAGGAAGTTTATATTTTATATTTATTTTTTTTATTCATTCATTCATTCATTCATTCATTCATTCATTCATTCATTCATTCATTCATTCATTTTTTATTTATTTATTTATTTATTTATTTATTTATTTATTTATTTATTTATTTATTTATTTATTTATTTATTTATTTATTTATTTATTTATTTATTTATTTATTTATGACAAGTACATGTTGGTAATATACATAGATATAACATTGTTTATATACATAAGATGAGTACTGATAAGAGGGAACATTAGGACAGGGACAGTAGGCACGCTGGTGCACTTATGCACGCCCCTTACTGACCTCTTAGGAATCGGGTGAGGTCAACAGTGGACAGTCTAAGGGTAAAGTTTTGGGGGTTTGGTGACGAAACCACAATGTCAGGTAGTGAGTTCCAGGCATTTACCACTCTGTTCCTAAAGTCGTATTTTCTACAGTCAAGTTTGGAGCGGTTCACTTTGAGTTTGTATCTGTTGTGTGCTCGTGTATTGTTGTGGTTGAAGCTGAAGTATTGTCTAACATATATTGTTATACATATAACAATATATTGTCTAACATATTAGATGAATTGCTTAGAGAAAAAAAGGGAGGTAGAGAATATGAGCAAAACATACTGATAGACTTTAAAAAGTTAACTAAGTGAGCAACAGCTCATTATTAATTTATCCTATAATGCTTTACTACAATGATTGACCACCAAATAAACAGTGTGAGAGTTCCAAATTAAATTATGCTTGTAACTGATCAGCATGTTTCCCTTGAATCTCACTGATAAAGTTTTATTTAACAGACATCCAACCCTGCATTTCCCGGGAGCAATCATTAAAACAGAGGGCAGAAGTGACAGCCGAGATGTCACATTGCATCCTTTTAAAATAAACTTTTGGATTGAGGATCAACACATCAGTTCATTTCTAATGCACCTCACTTAAATGTGCTTGCAATCATCAGCCTGTCTGACCGTGTTCTACATTAATTGGTCATTAGCAAAACTCCACTCAGCTTTAAATTTCGGTGTGCAATATGCTGGATAGCTAGTTAGATATCTAGATAGCTTGAAACAGAGATGGCTGACTGGCTAACTGGCTGAATAGATAGACAGACAGATAGATGATAGCTAGATGATAGATAGGCAGATGATCGATTGATAGATATAGATAGATTGATGTAGACCAGGGGTGTCAAACTCAAGGCTCGGGGGCTGGATCCAGCCCATGGGGTGCTTAGATCTGGCCCGTGAGACCACCCTGGAAACAGCGAAGGACCGGCCTGCAGTGCCTCTGCCAGCAAAAACGACGCTTGGGAGGGCCACCCATTCTGTTTTTGCTGGCAGAGGGTTGCAGGAGGCCGTCGCAGGCGAAAACAGCGCTTCGGAGCCCGTTTTCACCTGCAGAGTACTCGGGCCACCATAGGCGCCCTGACACAAGTGATGTTGAACTGGCCATGCCCACCCTGGCCACCTCCCCCCCACCCCCTGAGCTCAAACACAACCCTGATGTGGCCTTCAATGAAATTGAGTTTGACATCCCTGATGTAGACAGATTGATTGATTGATTGATAGGTGATAGCTTGATAGATGACAGACAGACAGACATAAAAATAGAAGCAGAAGCACATGATATCTCAAACTTGGAGAATGGAGATCCTCTTGGCTAGGAAAATTCTCCATATTTGAAACGGTTTGTTGCTGCTGAACTTCAGGAGAGGCCATTTTGAGCAAATGGCCAATTCTGAGAGTGGCCCTAATCTTCAATGAAGTAGGAGGGGCATCAGCTTGAATTTCCAGAAATAAATGAGGTTAAAAAGATTTAGGAGATTAAAATTACAACAGCATGCCACAGGATGACAAAGTGCTGGCCAACTACAAATTTCATGAGGAGGAAGAAGAGAATGCTTATTTAAATTGAATATTATCCTACCAGAATTCCTTTCACCTCTGCAAGGTGAATTTTATTTTATAGTACAATATTAACACCTACATGTGCAAGGAAAGCACTCTTTGTCCTTGCTTCGGTGTGCCTAGAAATCTTCCCAAATAAACAATTTGTCAAGGTGCTTTAGAAAAGCCTTTCACCACATCTAATCGACTTTTCATTTGCCAGAGACTTGAGCTACGCAAAATGAAGCTCTTTAAAATTACACTGTTTTAGATGGGATACCTGCTGAGGTATCTGGTGAAAAAGAATGGGCCTTCTCCATGGCCTCATTCTCACATCCCACTGGACTGTATCAACTATTAAGTTAATCACTTCTGTTTATTAATTCAGCAATGACCACAGTATCAAGTCAAAAGGTTCCATTTTCCCCATCCCCACCATTTTCTCCAGGAAGAACTCCTTTTTGCAGATTTCCAGAAAGGCTTTGTGACATCACCGCTCCCTTCCCTTATTGGCTACATAGTTTATTTTTATTTTATTTAAATTGTCAAGCTTAACAGATATAAGTATAAACATGATTATGAATACAGGAAATGGATACGAATAAATGGGGACAGTAGGGCAGGGACAGTAGGCACATTGGTGCGCTTATGCACGCTCCTTACAGACCTCTTAGGAATGGGGTGAGGTCAACAGTAGATAGTTTAAGGGTAAAGTTTTGGGGATGAAACCACAGAGTCAGGTAGTGCATTCCAGGCATTGACCACTCTGTTGCTGAAATAATATTTTCTGCAATCGAGTTTGGAGCGGTTTACCTTAAGTTTGTATCTATTGTGTGCTCGTGTGTTGTTGCGGTTGAAGCTGAAGTAGTCATTGACAGGTAGGACGTTGTAGCAGATGATTTTGTGTACTATGCTTAGGTCAGACCGAAGATGGCATAGCTCTAAGTTGTCTAAGCCCAAAATTAATTAAGAACATGCATTGTTTGAACCCCACCTACACCTACCAGTAATTAGCCTTTCAGAGCTATGTTGTTGATCACATCATTGAGTTCTCTAATGGATAGGCTCAAGTCTGCAGTTGTTCCTTTTCTTCATTTCTCTTTTCCCCCAAGGATCCAATATGCAAAGCAGATCACCCGATTAAGCTTAGGAGTTTATACCACACAACTGACTGGGTGGAGTCATTAACCCCATGCACAACTGAGTCTGTTTTGGGTTAAATGTAAAACCCCCAAAGGATTAAACTGACTGGGTCAGTTAATGCCATTTTGGTGTGATCACAACAAGCAAAACCCACCCCTTTGATCCTGTTAAAGGTGTGTAGAAAAACATGGGCAGAGATTAGCTGGCTGAAACACTGGTTTGGCATTCTTATTTACACCAAATGGTGAAATATCTTTGCGCTGAGTCAGCTCGCAAAAGTTGTGTGTGAAACACATTTCCAGGGTGAAAAATCACAGATACATACAAAATATGTGTATCATTTTTAGGTACATGAGTCTAGACCTTGCTATGCTGGGATATTTGGCCTGGGCAGTGTTTATATGTTTGAATAAAACATATTCCCAGAGACCTATATCCAAGTTTCATTGAGCCCTGGAGCTCACTGTGTGGTTTGGGGTCTATTTTTATTTTTCGGTCTGATTTACCTCAAAGGATTGTTGCAAGGATTAAATGGAGCAAATCTCTGTGAGCAGCCTTGGGCCCCAGGAGGAAAACGGGAGTATAAATAAAACAAATAAATTCAAGTCTTGACCTATCTTGTCTAGCATTATGCTCCATAATGTTCAAGCTGTTTCCTAGGGGAAGCCCCCGAGAAGCTGCCAAATATAATAGCAACATCTCATTCCTCTTCTGAGCAGCTGGCATTAAAGGATTAACAAACACTAAACTAAAAGTTGTAATGGTGTCTTTCTTCATGAATTTGTCTCATATCTTTTCAAAGCTGTGCATCACCATGTTGTTGGATGCACGTTTTGTAGCTTAATTCTTCAATAAAGAAATACTTCCTCTGATTACCCCCCCCACACACACACACTCACACTTAGTTTTATTGGATGGCATTGTATCCTAGTAAAGGGCAAGGCTTACCTACTCACATAGTTCTACACAGCTATTATATCTTACATGACCAGTTTTCTTCTAACCTACAGAGCCACACAATTTTCTGCACATTGGATTGACATTTTCATTGAGCTACACACCCCTGTCACTGTATATATGAAATCAGAATATTGTACTGCAAGAGGCATTTATTTGAACCAGTTTGCATGATTACCACATCATCAGAGGACTTCCTGTGTTCTTCCATAAAGTCAGGAAACTGAGGTTTAGCGCTGATCATTCAAAATGGTTGGTTCTTTATCTGCAATGGACCATTAGTGTGACTTTGTGATTTCTATTCAAAATTTTGGCAAGCTCTACGTGGCAATACTGGTGAATGAACCTGGGATCAACTACAGCAGTGGTTCTCAACCTTCTTAATACCGCGACCCGCGACCCACCCCCTGCGATCCCACCGCGACCCACCCCACTGCCGTGACCGTTGCCGCGACCCCCGCCTCGCCGCCACCATTTGGGTTCTTTTACCCTCTGCGCATGCGCAAAGCATTCTGTGCATGCACAGAGGGTAAAAGAACCCAAATGGTGGCTTCCGGGCGAAGTCTCCTGACCCCTGTGAAAGGGTCATTCGACCCCCGGGTTGAGAACCACTGATCTACAGGATATGCAAAGTTAGGGATAAAGGGATAACATAGATAATAAACCTCCCTCTCTACCACCATTTACCATTATTATGAAGAAGAGGAAAGGAGGATATAGAAAAAGTATTGGCAGTATCTTTAAATGAGGGAGGGAGAGACAAACAGAGACAGAGAGACAGAGAGAGAGAGAGAGAGAGGCAGAAAATGAGGAAGAAGCATCAATGCCAAGTACATGGGAGTGAGTAGATAGATGAGAGGTATTATTCTATTCTCTGCCCCAAGAACATTTGCATCTTAGGCAACCAGAGGATTAAAATAATTGGTAGGTAGACGATTTTTTAACACAACTTATAGTTGGAATGCTTTGTCTTTTTGCATAATCAGAGTTATCTCCTAGTGTGTGCATTATTCCAGTCTCTTAATATGAATTCCCTTGATTATTTTGTCTTTTAATTTGGAAGAGTTTAAAAAAAACCAAATTGGGGGGGGGGAAATCAGGCTGCAATTCCAACTTTTCTGTTCTATTGCAGACATATAATTTATTTATTCAATTCTGATTGGTGCAGCTGGTTGAGCCAGCCAGGTGTTCGGCTGCGATTATGAGAATGATTTTTGAAATGTTTGATCGGTTAACTTTTAAGAGGTATGGCATAATCATGGAACTGGGTGATGATGAAAAAAAAAGCCATAGTTCTAGTCAACCAGTTCAGGTTGGGACAAGCCCAGGAGCAGGAGGAGAGGTTGTGAATGATTTTCCCAGAGCAGATCCCTGGACTGCTTTCCATTTTAAACCAAATTGCCTATTCAGCCCATGGAATGCTGCCAATAAGCTTGCAAATATTTCTATCCCTGATCTTCCTTCCTCCACCAACTGCAAGGTGAGTATGAGTGCAATGCAGAACCCCAGAAATCAATGAATTATATGTTTTTCAAGCACTAGGGGTGACATGAAAGCAGTGTCCCAATATCTAAGGGACTCCCATAAAGAAAGGGTTAATCTATTCTCCAAAGAACTTGAAGGCAGGACAAGAAGCAATGAATTGAAACTTATCAAGGAGAGAAGCAACCTAATGGAACAGTTTGTCTTCGGAAGTTGTGGATGATCCAACGCTGGAGGTTTTTAAGAAAATATTTGTTGCTTGGGTAGGGGGGTTGGACTAGAAGACCTCCAAGGTCTTTTCCAACTCTGTTATTCTGTAACAACATTAGAGTTAGGACTCTGCCCTGCCTATAAGCTTACTGCATCCTCTCCATCTTGAGCAACAGTGGTCAGCCTTAGGGCATTCTTAATAGGCCCATTTCTCAAGTTGCATATTACTGTATCTGGCCATCAGCTAAACCCATTGATGGACCACTGCATAAAGACCATAGCAGCGATGATCCCTCTTTCCCAGTGTTCACTAAAAACAAGTAAGGATGTTAGCATCCAAGAGAAATCCTTGGAGTAGTATACAGTACCTGAAACCAACTATTTTTGGAAATATGACTGCAGTGTTATGGTTGGTGAAGAAATATTAAACCTCCAAAATCTGTATTTTCCTTCCCTCTATTTTGAAAAACCTACTGGCATTGCTTTGATTTGATCTCCTCAGCAAAGTAAATCCAACAGCTATGCTTTATAACACCACAAACTTTGCAGCCTTTTCCCTTCCTTTCCTTTGCTCATTCCGTATCAAAACCTATTCCTAACTCCCTCTGGTGTGATTTGTTGCGCAGAGATCAAGACAGGCACCATGAAAACCTGGAGGAAGTGACCATGTGATTCAAGTGGTATCACACTTGCCTGCTGCAGTTCATGGCTTGAGGCTGAGATCACCATCCCGGCTTTAGTACCAGGGGCTCCCTGACAACATCAGAGATGGAAATGTTGGCTTTGTGGTGCTGCTTTTTAACCCTGAGCCATACACAGTGGAAAATACCACACTAGCAAAGTCAACCTGTGGTTTTTCCAATTTCCAGTTGCAATACTGTCTTGCTGAGAGGGGAAAAGAGAAACATCTGTGTTATTTCTCGCTAAGCATCACATCTCCATTTCTGGCAGTAGTGTAAGACCCACCTTCTGATTTGGGGGAGCTAAAGAGAAAGGAGGGGGTGCAACTTTAAGAAAGAACTATTACAGAAATGGGATGCTTTTTTACTACTTTAAGTCATCGTGCTTCTAGCATTGATGGGTGAGCTATTGTGATCGATTGTTCAGAATGTTTTATCGGAGTAACTTAATTCAGACATTTGCAACTCAATTTCTGTAGGGAAAGGAACGTTGCCAGTTTGGGTGTGATTAAAACCTCATATAAGATTTTTTAAGGCGAGGAAAGAAGTTCCAGGATTTAAAAGTTTCAGGGTTGAAACTTCAGGGTTTTGGAGCACAGAACCAGAGGAACTGAAAAAAGCAACATGACAAGAGAATTAAGTCAGAAAGGAAAGGTAAAAAGGATGGTGAAGCAAGCATGAAGAGCCTAACAGGAAATGAAACTGGCAGGACATGAATGATCCATAAATACGTCAAATAAAATGACTTTATTACAACTGTTAACCAGTAGAAAGAAAGAAGGAAAGAGTTTTCAAATATCCAGAACATCCTGGACTTCCGGTTCCGGATCGCTGCATCGCGGACGCTCCTCGTTGAGCGCCTTTCCTTTTCCCCGTTAAAGCCGCCAGAACAGCTGTCTGGCGGCTTGAAAGTCTCTGCCCCGGGCAAAGGGGAGAGATGAGAGCCGGACAGGTGGGGTAGAGCCCCCCCTAGTGCCCCAAGTGTCAGCCAGGGGCGCGAAAGGTGAGGGCTCCCCAGCCAGCCTGTCTCTTGCTCCGGGGACTTGGAAACCTCCGCTTTTGCGGAGCAAGATGCTGTGACCACCCGCTGCTTCGTGAATGGGATTACAACTACTTAATTGTTTAAACAAGCAGACAGAGAGAGACAGGATTTTAAAGGGCAAGTACAGATTTTTTTTTTCTTTCAACTCCACTGCTGATTTTCACTTCGGAAGAAACTAAGTAACAGTTATTAGGCTACAACATGGCGATCGGAGAAAGTGGGAGGAGAAGTGAAAGTAACTTTCGTTTCCCTAGCAGCTTTTTTTCTTATGGAAATTTTTGATTTTGAAAGTTGGCTTTACTCTCTCTGTCTCCCGATTTTGGATTAAATAATAACTGACAATTTTTTAAAAATAAAATTCTATCTGGCTTTGGAATTTGAAAGAATTTTAAAAGAAATTTAAAAGAACTTTAACTAGAGGCTTGGCTTTTTCTTTGTTCACCACTGGAAATACTAAAATGGCTTCAAAATCTGGAAAGATGGTTTTGAATAAAAGAATGGATTATTCATCTGGTTATATTTCTAAAATGCAACTTACCACTGAGTTAACACCCCCAAAGTCTTTAACACCTGAAAATTTAATAAGTACCTTAAAGATTATGAAAGATGAACTTATTGTTGAATTTAACCAAAAAATTAGTGAAATAGATAATAAAATGCAGGCTGCTTTAAAGAATATTGATCAACAAATTAGAAATGATGTGTTGGAGGTATGTAAAGGTCTAGCAACAAATATTGAAGTTTTGGCAAACCGCATTGAAGAAAACAAACAAGTTTTGACAACTTCAGTAGAATACATAGATAAAATACAAAATGACATTGCAAATTTTGAAACAGAGGTGTTAATGACGCAATTCAGATCCATGGAATTTGCCATAAGGGTCAGGGGGTTGAAAGAAGGATTATATGAAGATTTGAAAGGAAGGATGGTGGAAGCTTTGGAGCAGGTGTCTGGACTGTCTAAAGAAGAACTAGCCAGGCAAATTGATAAAATATATAGAATCAACTCCTGGTATGCAAAACAAAAACACCTACCAAGGGATATTGTAATATACTTTACTACAAGAGCCTTACGGAATAGGATTATACAGGCGACGTTTAAGAATAACCTGCAGGTGAATGGCCAGGAACTGATGATATGGAAAGAAATTCCCTCTAAAATGCTCAAAGCCAGAAAAGATTATACCTTTCTGATTGATGAATTTAAAAGGTTAAATTTACATTACAAATGGGAAGCACCAACAGGAGTTGCAGTGAAATTTCTGGGAAAAAGATATCGGCTTAATACAACAAAGAAAGCTACTGAATTTTATGTCAACGTCTTAAAGGCTGATATATCCAAGATTCCAGAGGAAAGATGTATGAAAACAAAAGAGGAGGAGGAGGGAAAGCCATCCCTTCCTCTTCAAATCGAAACAGATTTACAAAATTTAAATGATTGGCAGAGCCAGACAGATGTCTACAGTGTGGAAAAGGAGATGGAAGATCGGGGTCAGATGGGAGGCGAGCTGACAACTACAAAATTATCAAGTTACAAAAAGATGCAACCATCATCAAGATACAATAAGATGCAGTGTTGAAGTTTATTGGACAGATGGTTGCCATTATGACTGTACTTTTCTTTTTCCCTTCTTTCCTTAATTTTTTTTCTTTTCTTTACTTCTTGCATTCTTTTTTTTTCTTTTGTTTTTGTTGGGGGGCTTATTCAAAGTATTATTAATTGTTTTTAAAGATTTAGAACTTTTTTGAACCTAATAATTTAATACATAGTAACATTATGTTACTAATAGAGTGGTAGAATTTATGATGAAGTTTAAGGTTTTTGTATTATTATTTAGTTATTTTTTGTGTAATATCAATTTTAGTTTTATTTAATTGTGAGAAAGATTCGGAATTGTTATTTATCCAGTTATAAAATATTACAATTAGATTTAACATTTTTTTTTTTGGGAGGAAGGTTATTTAAAGTTTGTAATTAGTGCTTATAATCTGATATATAGTAATAGTATGTTATTTATATACTGATTGATTTTATGATGAAGTTTAAGGTTTTTGTATTTAATACTTAGTCATCATTTATGTAATAATCATTTAATTCTTAGTTAACAGTGAAGAAATGTTGTGAAGGGTAGATGATTGAAAGGAGGAGGAAGGAATTTTTATTAGTGTACAATTTGGAGTTGAAGTTTTAAAAAAAATAAGGTGGAAGTCAAAAATTTTTAATTTAATTTAAATTTATTTTATTGATATTATGCCCTGTACTCTCTCTGGGAAGTCCGGGGGGGAGGGGGGGAGGGAAAGGGGTGGGTTAGGGGGGAGAAAAATTAAAAAAAATGTTTGTACTTTCTATTTAATGTTTAGCTATTATCTATGTAATTTTGTACTAATAAAACTTTTTGGAAACAAAAATATCCAGAACATCCTAATGTAAATAATCAAGAATGATACATAAAAAGTATGCTAAAAGCCTTCATTGTCAGAAGAATAGAATAGAGTGGAATGGAATGGAATGGAATGGAATGGAATGGAATAGAATAGAATAGAATAGAATAGAATAGAATAGAATAGAATAGAATAGAATAGAATAGAATAGAATAGAATAGAATAGAATAGAATATTTTCTATTGGCCAAGTGTGATTGGACATAAGACAGTGCTGTGGGAATTGTGTGTTTAGCAGAGTGATGGCATGGGAAAAAAGTTTTTGTGTCTAGTTGTTTTGATTTGATTAGTTTAAACTAATATAATGTGTTCAGTTATAGAGCCTCTGACAAATGTGAGGAAGATAAAGTACAGTAGTTGACATAGAAAAATGACCAGTGGACAGTGCTGACAGAAAGCCATTCCCTACTTAAGCAAGTTCAATTGTTCTTAAGTATTCTTTGTCTAATTTTGTATGCCATTACACAAAACCTGGCATTATTATATATTATTTCAGGGTTGATATCAGAGAGTAAGAGTTGCTTGTCCTGCCGATCACTGTACCTTGTTTTAAGAGCCAGGATTGGGGCAATTAGATCATTTCAGGATTCTGTGTAAAACTGGCAGTACAAAAGAAACATGTTCAATAATTTCTACTCGTCCTGCATATCGGTAAAGGATATGGTATATTTTTGTGTCTTCCAGCTAGGAGTTGTGATGATCCGGGGCAAGGCACAGAGGCAACACGGTCAGCTGATACTTCAAATCATCCCTTTATTGCTCCAACATTCCCCCAAATGCTCCCACGTTTATGGCAAGTCCCAGAGCAAAGTGATCAGACACATACAAACCTCCAGCAGCCTCTGGCTGCAAGTAGTCCAGCAAAACGCTGTGAGCGTAACGGCTGCAAAGCAAAAAATCCAGCAGGGCAAGGGAATAAGTCAATGAGTCCAGGAAGCAAAGGAACACGGCAATTAATCCAGGGAGCAAGAAATAAAGCAAGAGGTCCAGGAAACTCAAAACGGCAACAGCACACAAAACTCCATGAATTCAGCGTTTTGTTCCCGACAACACTCCTCCCCACACAGGGGCGGGTTCCTATTTTTTTTTGCTACCACTCTGTGGGCGTGGCTTATTTTGTGGGTGTGGCTTGCCAGCCATGTGACTGGGTGGGTGTGGGCCTTGGGAGCTTGGCAGTGGCCGGAGAAGTGGGGGAGCATTGCCCACCCGCAATGCAGCCCCCTGCAGCAGGAGCAAGACCACAGCAGCGGTTCTTCTAGGAGGCTCCGTCCGGCCTGAATGCTTCACCCCATTCGATGATCCTAGGCTCCTGCCGCCCATTCCCCCTCCCCTCAGCAGCTCAAGAAGCCTCGAACGTGCAAAAATGCTTCGGATCATCACCGCACGTTCGTGGCTTCTCAGACTGCTGAAGGGAGGGGAACTGAGATAGGTCCTGCCACCCATTCCCCCTCCCCTCAGCAACTCAAGAAGCCTTGAACATGTGAAAATGCCTAGGATCATCACTGCGCATTCGTGGCTTCTCGGACTGCTGAAGGGAGGGGAATGGAGATAGCTCTTGCCGCCCATTCTTTCAGCATCTCACGCACTCCCTCAGCCATTCTCCCCTGCTTGGACTCACGATAGGGTAGGAAGGCAGCACATGCACAGTGCCGGAAGCTCGGCTTCTGGGCATGCACAGAAGAAAAATTTTTAAAAAAAATTTTAAATTTTTTTTTTTTAAATGGTGGCACCCAGGCACCGGCAACAGACCACACCGGTACTGTGATGTCACCAGCGGGCCCCTCCAGTGCTATAGAGTGGACCGCACTGGTAGGAACCCACCACTGTCCCCACAGCATTTCCTTAAATCTCAGTCCCCAGGTGTGCCTTGTGAAGAGGGACATGGCGCTTTCCTCCTGAGTTGTCGGGTCAGTCTGCGCTGTTTCTGCCTCCTCTCCACTCTCCATGCTCGTGAATTGGGGGGGCGGTCCTTGCTTATTGCTTGAGCTCCGTCTCTCTTCATTTCCACTGCTTGCCCTCTCTCGGTCATCCTGCCCCGTTCCTCCCTGCTAGCAAGCTGTCCCACTCCTGAGCGGCCCTGGCCTGCCTCCTCCCCACATTCCTCCGAAGCCAACAAAGCCGCCCCCTCGGTCTCCCTTGGCTCCAGCTCTGGCTCATCTTCCTCCACAGATTCAGGCTCCAATGGTGACATGACAGGAGTGTTGAAGGTAATGCATTCCATGGGGCTAAAGTAAAGGACCTTCTCTGGTTGGGAAAATGAACCATAAATATGTTAGTCCCATAATAGAAACCAATCTTTGCATTAAATGATATTCTATCTGCTGTGTCCAGTCTTCCCTCAGGTTCCACAGCTGACGTCGGCTGCTGCTGCAAGTTGATTGGTCGCAGCCGTTCTGGCTCGACTATATAAGGAGCTGCTCAATGGTAATGACTTTGCTGCTCTCTATTAGCCAGAACGTGCTGCGCTGAGTGACAGGCTAGCGCTTTCACTGTTAGCATTTACCTTGAGCTGAATAAACTTGTTAGCCTTTCAAACATGTCTGCCTCCATTTGTATGTCTTCTAAGACATATCACTATCCATACAATAAATATCAAATGGCATGCTAACTGCAGGATTATGAGAGCTAAAACCCAGTTTATATGGAAGGAATAGGTTAGCCTGGTCTAATGCACTAAAGGCCAATTCTGTTTTAAATGTCTCGTCTATTACATTCTGCACATTTTTTAAAAGAATATTTCAAAATTGTTTTGAGAGTTGACATACATTTCAGGGACACACCACCTTTCATGTGAGTAATGCATGATAGGGTTTCATGAGAAGGCCAATCCATCATCATTTTAAATGACAGAACTGATTTTGGACATCCTGAATAAATAGGACAATCTATTAGTTGAAAGATTATTTAATTTGTACATTTTGGAAGAATACTTTGAATTTTTTTCCCTATCCCGATGGGCTTTACAGCTTTAAAAATGGACTAAAATGTGTGCATGAGAAGATAGTCACAAAATGTGTATTAAAAATGTGTATTAGACAAAAATATACATGTGCACACATTTATTTTTTCTTGGGAAAAATGCTCATAAAATCTGCTCACTTAAAAAAACAGTTATGAATATTCATGTGTATCTTTTCTGCCAAAGTTATAAACAGAAGAACCAAATGGAAATATGGGGGGGGGGGAAATGGGCAAAAGCCAAACTGAAGGAATTTGCCATCCCTAATTCATAAAATGGGCTCTGATCCTGCATTTATAAGGTGGTAAATGAATATATGAATCAGTTTCTTTTTTTGTCTCTCTTTTTGTTGGGTAAATTTAAATCTACTCAACTTATTGAAAAGGATGAGAAATATTGATCGTCCGTGCTCTCCAAGTTCTCAAAAGCCTTAATAATAGCGGCAACAATGAAATGTATGAATTAAGCAAGGATTTGCCTGAATTTAAAGAAAGTGTAAATGCAAATAAATTTAACTGTCAAATAAGGAACCTGCATCTGATTAGGATTATCTGAGTTTATGGAAATAACTTTCCAATGTATTAACATGCCATGAAAAGCAGATATTACACTGTAACATGAAAATTGCTCTAGCCTACAGACTAAATTTGTACCTGTATGCAGCATAATTATTGTGTGGCATTTTCTTTATTGTTGGCAAGCGCAGTTTGCCAATAGAATGAAATGTTTCTGATACTTAACATAAGACTGAATTGAAAAATGACCTTCACAAAGTCATTAAGAAATAAGCAAAAATATAACATTAAAAGCAGCATTGCAACTTGATTCTTAAGATTATTAGGTAAGTCTCAGAATGGCATTTTAGAGTATCAGATAGAAAGTTATCAAGGAGAAATCCAAGCTAGAACTAAGGAGAACTAAGTGAGAATCAGTAGAAAGACTTGTCTTCAGAAGTTGTGGATGCTCCGTCACTGGAAGTTATTAAGAAGAGATTGGACAGCTATTTGTCTGGAATGGTATAGTGTCTCCTGCCTGAGCAGGGGGTTGAAGTAGCAATAGCAATAGCACTTTACTTATATACCGCTTCATAGTGCTTTCCAGCCCTCTCTAAGCGGTTTACAGAGTTCAGCATATTGCCCCCAACAATCTGGGTCCTCATTTTACCCACCTCGGAAGGATGGAAGGCTGAGTCAACCTTGAGCCTAGTGAGATTCGAACAGCTGGACTGCTGAACTAGCAATCAGCTGAAGGTCGCAATGCTGCTTTTAACCACTGCGCTATCTCAGCTCCAGTAGAAGACCTCCAAGGCAGGGTTGGGTTCTAACTTACTTCGCTGCCAGTTCGCTTCCTCCTGCACCGCTTGGCCATGCCTCATGGGCGTGCACGTGCTTTGCACGTATGCACAGTGCCAAAAAAATAAAAAAGATTTTTAAAAAAGCTGAAAACAAAATGGCGACGCATGCGCAGTGCCTGAAATTCATCTTGTGGGCATGCTCAGGAGGAAAAAAAATGGAAAAAAGATTAAAAAAAATTTCAAAAAAAATCAAAAATTTTTTTTAAAAAAGATGGCGGCTTTATGGAAAGTTATTTCCATAAACCGGTTCCGTGATGTCATCGTGACATCACCAGTGGGTTGCTACGGTTTGGGTGAACCGGTTCGAACCGGGGGGAACCCACCTCTGCTCCAAGGTCCCTTCCAACTCTGTTATTCTAAATTCTGAAATGTTAGTGACAGTTTATAATACTGTGCTTTCAAAATTCTTCATTTGAAAGTTAGAATGACAATAAACAAAACAAAGTTTTAAAAGGCGAATAACATTATATTAGGCAAATTTAAGTTGAAGCTCAATTGATTTTCATCCAGAAAAGTGCAATCCTAATACATGATGAACTTCTGCAGGCAGGAAAACCTGGAGAACTTGGCAAATTTCAAAGAAAGAAAGAAAGAAAGAAAGAAAGAAAGAAAGAAAGAAAGAAAGAAAGAAAGAAAGAAAGAAAGAAAGAAAGAAAGAGCTAACCCATTGGATATAGTTAATTCCTGAAAGAGATATCAGAAGAAACTGTAAACTAGACTAGGAGGTTTAAAAAAAACCCAGAAAAAGGGCAATATCAAAACACCTCTGTACAATTGCCAAAGAAATCTATGTGGCAATGGTTGTGAGGGTAGAAGGCAATGCAGAAGTCCAGATAAAGGCAAGTTCATGAAGAATATTTAGAAGCAGCTGAAATCAACTCAAGGAACTATTATTCGTTGCTAGAGGATGCTATAGAACTGCAAACTACCACAACTGAAAAAAAGCAATACAAGCCTTGATACAACTCAGCTGATACCAATATACATCTGGGAGCCTTGATGCTAAGCTCAAAAGAAGCCATTGAAGGCAGTATTTGTGGGAGGGGGGGTGCAGAACAAATTGGGAGTCTGTGAGTTCTAGTCCCACTTTAGGCATGAACGCCGACTGGGTGACTTTGGGTAAATCACTCTGTCTCTGCCCAACACACCTTATAGGGTTGTTGTTGTTGTGGAGAAAATAGGAGGGGGAAGGAGCATTATCACCTTGAGTTAATTATAGATCAACAGGCAGGACAAAAATCTAGCAATAATAATTCACACGCTTAATGCTGAATGTTTCTTGTTTTCACCCTGGCTGTTTTCACTTTTGTATTTTAAATGAAGGTGATTTAGAAAAATGTAAATATGTTAGGACACATTAGTTTAGGTTTGTAAATAAT
The DNA here is from genome assembly GCA_023053685.1 of Diadophis punctatus similis. Taxonomy (NCBI): domain Eukaryota; kingdom Metazoa; phylum Chordata; class Lepidosauria; order Squamata; family Dipsadidae; genus Diadophis; species Diadophis punctatus. The sequence continues at coordinate 131,144,632 of JALIGW010000002.1, forward strand.
AGGAAGCACTTAGTCCACTTGAATTGAAGTGTGCTATATATTTAATACCTTCAGATGTTCATTTTGCTAGTCCCTCTGTAAACTGTTGAAATACATAAACCACAAAGTCAGGACCATTTCTTCTCATTGTCCTTCCATCACAAACTCATCAACCATCACAGGATCACATCACACCTTCTTTCATCTCCAAAACTTTTCAGTCTGCAAAGTAGAATGCTTTTATTACATATGCCAGATAAAAAGTAGAACCAGCCAAATAAATTCAATTCATCCAAGGACACATTTCCTTTTGCACCATTCATGTCTGTCAGCATGTCTGTTTTTGAACAATATTCAGGAATATGCCCTTGAAGTTGTATGGAATGTAGCTTTAATGTATCAGCATACGAAAGAAAGGGTTTTTTTTTTAAAAAAAGGGGGGGTGGGGTGGGGGAGATGAAACAGTACAGGGAGGAATCTTATGAAGTGTTTCTCTTTTGCTGCCGTTGTTTTGCCTGTTGCATTTTTAAAGCATATAAACATAAAATAGAAAAGAGATGGAAAAGAGATATGAGAATCTTGCTGCATTCATTAAGTAAATGCAGTGCTCATTATTATTCCATGCATTCTGCTTGTACTGTATCTGATTCCCCACTCTCAGAGAATTTATTTCACGCAGCTAAAACCCAGATAGGTGGGTGGCATTCTCTCCCATCTAGCAGATTTATATTTTAGGCTTGGGGGGGGGGAGAAGGGAGAAGGAAGAGGAGAAGAAAGGAGAAGGAGAAGGAGAAGGAGAAGGAGAAGGAAGAAGCATCTGGCAGGCCCACATTCTCTTTGCACAGTTCCCAAGGAGAAATCTTAAATGTGATACAAATTGGGTTCTCGCTTCATTATATTTCAGTGGCTGTAACAGCAGAGTGGAGTATATCTAACATAACTGCTTTATTTATATTGATTTAAAGTTTGGAACTATTTTTTCCAGTCTAGTAATGGATAACTTCATGTGAAAAGAGAGATTCCAGTTAACTGAGAACTTGGAACATCAGATCTCCCTTTGGGGAAATTCCCCTCAGAGCAAAGTTTTGGATTCATGCCAACTTCACAACAGCTCTTTATTAACAATTAAACAACAGGAACAGCTCACAACAATCAGGCATGCGAATTACCTCAGCCGTGCTCTGACAGCTCCTTTATATGGAGCTGTCAGGCGCGGCAACCAATAGGCCGCTATTGGTTGCCGCGCTCTCCATTCTCCCGCTCAGCAGCCGGCTTGGCTGCAGCCAATCCGGAGAGCCCCTCGCTGTTGCTGGATATGTAACACATGTAGGTGGTGTTGAGACCATTGCAGCTGCAGCAGGGCCATGAGACCATGGCTGGCCATATAATGCCTCACCTAAGATCCTTAGAAGGTCTTTTTCTCAGAGCAAAGTCTGGCCCATTTGATATTAGTAGAGTTTTATGGTAGCTAGGTAGCAACCACCAACTAGCCTATGGTAGTAGGACTCCAAATAGTATATGGCAGGTCATGGTTCTACCAATTCCAGTGACCTGTGTTAAAGGATTCTATGCAGCAAACTTCCAGAGATTTTATTCAGAGAAAGATACTAAAAGAGTATTGGACACAATTTATTTTGCAAACCCGCATGCGGCCCTCCTGCAAGAAGAAAATTCTGTTCATGTTATATATTAACTCTTGAATCGTCCAACCACAGGAAACCACCGGGCATGTAGAAAGTTATAAATAGAGTTCCAATGTAAGGTTCTTTTTTAGACACAGAGTTGGGGGCAGAGGAATAAAATGCTCCCTGGGGAACACTTGATCTGTTCTCCAGGTTCGAGTTGTCAGCTTTGACAGATATGATAAAAACTAATTAAATTTCTGTTAATTTATTTTATCTGATTTAGTGACTGCTTGTCACACAAATCCCTCAGTAAGTCATACTTTGCTTTCATATCAACCTTTCCACTCTTCTCCACCCCAAAATTCTATTAGGTAAACGCTTGGAAAGTGGACTTGTTTAACTCAAATAAACAGAAGGAGCACTTAACTCAATCTACCTTGCACGGTTCATTCGCATGTGTCTGCTTTGGAGAGAAGTTAACTGGTTTCAAGTGTACAAATCTCCATCTACAGCCATTTCATTTTTTAAGTCCTTTGGATGAGGGCACTTGTATATATATCTATATCTATATATCTATAGCATCAACAATGCCAATAATATCATGACATTAGATATTTACTTATTTACTTGCTTACTGTATTTTTCAGAGTATAAGACACACCTTCCCCCCCCCTAAAAGAGGCTGAAAATTTGGGTGCGTCTTATACTCCAAATGTAGCTTTTTTTTTTTGAAGCTTTTTTCCCCAACCCTAATGAGGTGTTAACGATCTTCCCGGCTTGCAGGATTTGTTCTTTGCTACTCCCTCCGAAGAAGTTTTTTTCCAGCCCTCAGTCTTTGCAGGCTTGTTTTCATTCCTACTCCCTCTGAAAAAGGTTTTTTCAGCCCTAACCAGGGGATAAAATAATGTGCTGAAGCTGACCAGACTAAGGACGCTAGCCAGATGAATACCTGGTAGGTAGATTTTTTCCCTATTTCCCCCCCCCCCAAAAAAAAACTAAGGTGCGTCTTATACTCCAGTTGCGTCTTATACTCTGAAAAATATGGTAGATTGATTTATGTTGTTGCCCATCTCACCAGTGTGACTCTGGGTGGCTAACAAGAATTAAAACACAATATAAATACATGAATGAAAAAGGTAAAGATTTCCTCTTTCCAGTCAAGTTTGAATCTAAGGGACGGTGCTCATCTCTGTTCCTTAGGCGAGGGATCCAGCTTTGTCTGAAGACACTTCCGTGGTCATGTGGCTGTATGCTGAGGCTCACAGAATATCCTGTTACCTTCGCACCAAAGTGGTACCTATTTATCTAATCTCATTTGCATGCTTTCAACTTGCTAGGTGGGCAGGAACTGGGGTAAGAACAGGAGCTCACCCCATCATGTGGCATTTGGGTCTCAAACCTGGGCTGTCAGTTTATCAGCTGACAAACTCAGTATTTTTAACACACACCTCAAATGCATGAATATTAAAAGAATAGTAACAAGTAAAAAAAAAAACTACTCCCCACCAATTAACACAATTTTGGGTCCCAAACATACTATTCACCAATAGTGTGGGCTCAATTACTCTCCTCCCTATGAAAATAGCCAGGTCTTCAAGGTTTCTTAAATGGGAGCAGATAGCCATACTAGTTTTGGGTGCAGCTACCCAGAAGCATCTGCAGGACCTGACAATGCTTTTGTCAAAAATGAAGAGAGCAGTGTGGTGCTGTTGCTTTTCTTTCTGCTATGATGTCATAATGCAGGATCAGAGATTGTGTCTCCACAAATGGATCCTCTTCTTATCATGGGTTCCCTTTGACCTCCTGGGTGATGGGAAGCCTATATATGTCAAAATTAGCGGAACATCCCAACAGCTAGTTGCACTTAATGTATTCCGCCAAGACATTTCAGCTTTTCCTAGGAACCGAAAGAAAATTAAGCTGTTGCTCAGCACATCCATCTGGCTGATATTTGTCAGCAGAATTATTTCAGAATAATTCAGAGAGGCAGCATTTGCTTAGTTTTTGAAGGCTGGTTTGAAATGTTGCCAGATTTCGGAAATGTTGCTATCTGCCATTTAGCTAAACTGTGTAAAACAGGAGTGTGGAACTCGTGGCCTTGCAGAAATGATAAATTATAATTCTTGCCATTTCTTGCTATTTGATGTGCTGGCTGGGACTTCTAGGTGCTGCATTGCTCAGCGGTATTTTTTAAGCTAGTTGAAACAGCAGGAAACAAGCCTACACATCTTGTCCAAGATTATCTATCCTATTGTGTATGTTTTTATCTAATACAGATAAAGAGTGATCAAATACAATTACTAAGTTTCAGTAAATCATATGAAAAATAAATAATTGCATTGTGCCATGATCTTTTTAAACATTTCCTCAGAATAGTTATTTCAACTGAACATGAACAGAGAGCCAGTTTGATCTAGTGGTTAAGGGACTAGGCTAAAAATGGGGAGATTGTGAGTTCAAATCCTGCCTTAGCCATGAAAGTCACCGGTTGTTTTCTTACAGCCCAACTGACCTCCCAGGGTTGTTGTTGTGGAGAATATAGGAGGAGGAAGGAGTATTAGACATGCTGCCTTGAGTTTTTCTAAAAAAAGGTGGGCTATAAATAAATAATAAATAAGTACCTACCATTGAGAAGCCTACCATTGAGAAGCTTATGATTTTGATAAAATGGTGATCATGAAGGAAACAGAAGCCAGAAGCCAGAAGCTAAAACGATGAGATTGTTTGCTGCAACCACTTCTAGTCCACTGGACATCCTTGATTCTTCTTAACGTCCCACTTCATCGCTGACTTTTTGCTGAACCAAATATCTCATGGGGGCTATTCATCACTGTTATTTTTGAAGTAGGCCTGTAGAGCTCAGATGCCTTGTAATAAAGATGAAGATGCAGGCAGATACTTGGTTTTGAAGCAAATCAACTTTCTGTTTTTTTAAAATAAAAATTAAAAAATTAAAAAGAGAGAAACTTCTGTGAGTCTTGCAGGGTGTGGAATGCAGTCCTTTGCATTTGCCCTCACTGGCATTTTCCTGTATTCAGGACAACGGTTAAAAACAGAACCAAATCAACAATGTCTTTGGCCAAGTTTTAAACTGTTGATCAAAGTTTCATTTTTAATTCCATTCTAATTATTTTTGTACTAATACTATTTTAATTTATGTTGGGTATTTTTTTAATCTTTGGAGGTCACTTTGATTGCTGAAGGTAAAGAAAGGGAAGGAAGAGATTTGGGGAGGGCAGGGCGGGACTGAGAGACACGAAACATGACATCTGTAGAAACATCCTGGTCTTTCCATTATTGTAAAGAACTATGATCTTTTGCTAGGTAAAGCATTTTCCGGTTACATTAGTTATTCTTTGTCTGGTCTGAATCCATTTCATAATAGAGTCAAAGAGATTGCTTTTAGGTTTCCCTGGTAAAAAGGAAATGCACTTTATAACTATCGACATTTGCTTTGACAATAAAAATACACTGTGGATGAAAAGCGATTTATTTGCTTTATATCTGGAGCAGACCCAAGGGGGAGTCAGTACTCGTATTTAAAAATCAAAGATACAAATGTAAATCAAGAGTACAGCATAGAGGCCATGGTCTACATTGTTTCATTTCAGTGAATTTCCATTTCTGAACTGGGCGGAATGATTTAGTTCACAAGATTTGCCCAATGAATGTTGTGCTGTCTAAAGTTAGCAAGAGTTAAGCTAAACTCAAAGGAGGCCTTGCTTTTATCAGCATTGAATCAGAATCAAAATAGAGCTAGAAGGGACCTTGGAAGTCTTCTAGTTCATCCCCCTGCTCAAGCAGGTGACCCTATACCATTTCAGACAAGTGACTGTCCAATCTCTTCTTAAAAACCTCCAGTGATGAATCACCCACAAGCTGTACCACTGGCTAATTGTCCTCACTGTTAGGAAGTTTCTCTTTATTCCAGGTTGCTTCTATCCATCTGTCCATTGTTTCTTGTCCTGCCCTCTGGTGTTTTGGAAAAGAAATTGACCTCCTCCTCTTTGTGACAGCTTCTCAAATATTGGAACACTGCTATCATGTCCCCCCTAGTCCTTCTTTTTTCTAGAACTAGCCAAACCCAAATCCTGCAACCGTTCTTCATATGTTTTAGTCTCCAGGCCTTTAATCATCTTAATTGCTCTTCTTTGTACTTTTTCCAAAGTCTCAACATCTTTTTTTGCAATGTGTTGACCAAAACAAGAGGCAGTAGCCCTGGTGTGGTCCTGATAAGGTAATTTCTGCATTAAGGGACTTACATTCTCAAAACCAAGTATCTAGGCAATCAGAAGGAAACCAAGGAACATGACTGTGCATTCATAACAAGCCGGGAGGTCAATTCTTTCTCTCCCCAGCCCCCACCGCAAACTCAATCTTCCTCTTTGGGGTGGCATTTATGTTGATGCATTCCACGTTTTATTTTATGGTATGTTAGGAGAAGAAAAAGAAGAAGAAGAAAGGGTGTGTTGCTTGACAAGCATGTCTCATGAAAATGATGATATCACAACCCAGTTGAGTAACTTCTAGACATTTTATAGTTTTATAATAGTTAAGCTGAATCATAAAGAATATTCTCAAATCAAAGCAAGATTGCTACATAGCTCCAGAATTTTATTCTTTGTGGCGTTGACATTCCACACCACAAACTTAAAGTCAACAATAAGTAATTAAATAATTTTTACTTATCGAAGCTTACTCAAGGCCATGTACACCATTTGCAGTAAAAATGTGTTTGAAATATAACATTAATGACAGTGAAACTAAAATCTGATTATGGTTAAAGTTTGGTGAATAAAATGTGGCTTTATCATGAAGTATGGAATAAAGTGTACAATTGGCTTGAAAACAGAAAACGAGATAGTAATTGATGAACGTTTAATTGGAGCAATCCAATAGTACCAAATTTAAAGATGTAAATATAAATGTAAATGAATTGTAGATATGAATAATTAGTATCTTTAGAATTGTTAAAATATATATCACTACAAGGTTATTGTATTATGTTGATATTGAGAAGTAAATGGATAGAAAGGTAATATATAATAGAGAAGTACAAAAGCAAATTATGTATGTTGATATGGAAAGCTGTAAAATGATCTTAAATAGTATGTATTGTTTTGTTATGTTTTATTTTGTTTTTTGTTTTTTTGTATTTGTGGTTGTTTTATATGTTGTTTTTTTAAAGATAAAACTGTTCAATAAAAACTATTTAAAAAAAGATGTGCCTTTATCACTTCTCTATATTTTAGGAGTGAACGAGTTGCCCTTTGGTGGCCACCTGTCACTCAGCTCTCACCTGTGGCTCCTAGCAGCTGTAGCATGCGCAACGGCCACACCCCAGGCAACAGCTTTGACAGGCTGGCCAAACCAGGTTGAAAGTAGCCATTGGATCATGCGCAGAGGGCAAAAGAACTCAAATGGCGGCGTCCAGGCGGGCGGGGGCAGCAGGCGGGGGCAGCCCCGCGCCGCGAACGCCACCAGCTCCAAAGGCTCTGCGGCAACCGACAAGTAAGAGTGAACCGGGAGGATTTCACCCCTGATGGCAAGACATGAAAGACGCCCTGCTCAACCACTGCGCCCAGCCATCTCCAACTGTCTCAACTCTTGTCCTGCTATTTGGAGCAAGATGGAATCTGGGAAGAGAGAGTGAGGCTGACTATGCGCACCTCTCCCTCACTTTAATCCAATTCACACGCAAGTCTTGACATCCCCCCCCAAGTCCTGTGAAAAGTCCTGTGGCGATGGGTGAGCGACAAAGCAGCAGCTGTGGATACACTGGGAGCTGTAGCTGTGGACCTGCACACAGGCGACTCAGGTCTATGATAGATGTTTGAATACGATGGACGAACATCATCATATTTTGGGAGTGTGGAAGCCACACAGATGTTCTAGGGGAGAACATAGTCTGAGAGCCATCTAGAAGAAGACATTCTCCTGTGGATAAGTCTCTGGCTGCATGGCATTTTTAAACTGACCTCTCCTGCTGACCTACATAACCATATAGGTTCATGGTGGGAAAGGCGATCCTTTAGAGAATTGTTCCCAAGCCATTTGGGATTTTAACATCCTACCAACACCTTAAGTTGTGCCCAGTAGACTCCTGCTAATCAAGGCAGATATTTCAATAGCAATAGCACTTAGACTTATATAATGCTTCACAGTGCTTTACAGCCCTCTCTAAGCAGTTTACAGCCTATTGCCCCCAACAATCTGGGTCCTCATTTTACCCACCTCGGAATGATGGAAGGCTGAGTCAACCTTGAGCCTCGTGAGATTCGAAGTGCCAAAGTACGGGGCAGCTGGCAGTCAGCAGAAGTAGCCTGCAGTACTGCACTCTAACCACTGCACCACCGCGGCTCTCTCAATGTTGGGATCATGTGATCCCTATAACCTGCAATGATTTGCAGACTAGGTGCTACATTTTGCATTAACTGGCCTTTCTGAACTCTTTACATTACACCTACAAAAATGTCATAATAGTTAAAACTAGGTGTAATCAAGGAGTGGATAACCATCGCTCAGGAGAGGACATGGCCAATACATAATTTGGCATATGTTCTCAAGACAGCTATTCTCAATGGCAAGTGACAGATGAGGATCAAAATCCAATCCTAACCTGCTTTTAGTGCAACTCTATCCAACATAATTTTCACCACTCTCCTCAGTCCATTGTGCTTGTCTGGATTTAATTTCTATTTGTTCTTCTTTATCAAAGCAATAATTGAAATTAGACAGTATCAATTGCTTTCTTGGAGTTAGATGGTGGGGAGCAGTACAAATCATTGACTTCCCACTCAAATGTTCCTTCAACTCCCAAATGTTATTTCAGTAACCTTCTCCAGTGTAACATCCTTTAGACCAGTGGTATCAAACGCAAGGCCCAGGGGCCAGATCCGGGCCATGGGGTGCTTAGATCTGGCCTGCGGGACCATCCTGGAAACAGCAAAGGACTGTCTTGTGGTGCCTCTGCCAGTGAAAATGGAGTTCTGTTTTCACTGGCAGAGGGTTGCAGGCGTCCATCGCAGCCAAAAATGGAGCTTGGGAGCCCGTTTTCTCTGGCAAAGTGCTCGGGCCACCATAGACACCCCCGACACGAGTGACGTCAAGCTGTCCATGCCCTATGGCCACACCCACTCCGCCCCCCCAGGTCAAACACAACCCTGATGCGGCCCTCAATGAAATTGAGTTTGACACCCCTGATCTAGACAGTTGTAACTCTCGCTCCTAGAATTCTAGCTGGCACAACTTTCAGAGACCATAAATGGGCTACATTTGCCAATAGGACTCTGGAAAAAAACTTTAGCAGAAGAACGTTCATAAAATATAACAAGTTTAGCAACCATGTCTCAATGCCTGTTTCGAATGTTCCAATTTGTTGATAGTAGTATTATTTGAAAGATGCCCTTAGTTGAAATGGAGAGTTGAAGCGAAGGAGCACACAGAAGTTTCAAAATGCAATTCCTGGCATCTCCAAGCTGAGGAATCAAATAGCTTGAAATACTGAAGAATTGCTGCCTGCAGGTAGAAGAGATAGCAATAGCAATAGCACTTTACTTATATACCGCTTCATAGTGCTTTACAGCCCTCTCTAAGCGGTTTACAGAGTTCAGCATATTGCCCCCAACAATCTGGGTCCTCATTTTACCGACCTCGGAAGGATGGAAGGCTGAGTCAACCTTGAGCCTAGTGAGATTTGAACAGCTGAACTGCTGAACTAGCAGTCAGCCTGCAGTCGCAGCATTTAACCACTGCACCACTTCAGCTCTTAAAACTGGTGGGCTTCTATTTTAAAAAATTAAGCAGAAAATTTGGTAATTTTTCTTTTTTAAAAACCACCTTCTGCTGAGTGTCTAAGGAGATTCTTAATCAATCAAGTCATGGATGTCCCAAAGGGTGCTTTTTCCAAAAGGCAACCGGACTTTTTCTTTTTATGGAAAAAGTTTTGCTTCTCATCCAAGAAACTTCTTCAATTCAGAACTGAAGAAGCTTCTTGGATGCGAAGCAAAATATTTTCAAAGAAAAAAAACCAAGAAAGTCCAGTTGCCTTTTGGAATAAGCACCTTTAGGACCTTCTGTTGAGGTATGAATCAGAATAGTTTTATGTGTTAAATAAAACCACTAGATAAGATGGGTAGTTACACAAATGTTATAAACCAACCAACCCTAAACCATGTTAGAAAGGAAGACGAGCTGCTGCAACAACATCATGGTAGCAGCAGAGTGTAATCAGAAAAAGCAGGAAAAAAAATACTGATGGAACCTTCCTGTCTCTATAAAGTAACTAATCAAAATGCAGTTCCTATGTACAAAACAAAATTAAGTGCATCAGGCAAATGGAACAGTAACTTTTGAGTTGACAGATTCTGGAAGTAGTGCTTTGAAAGTGTGCAATATAAAAGTGTGCCTGATGGCCAGATTTATGGTACACAGTAGATGAGTATAAAGAGAGATTCATTTCTGTCCTCCAAAAATGGTTACCGGCTCATCCTGTTGATGAAATAATCCGGCAGTGCAGATCTGCCCATGATGGGAACTCCATATTTTACAATATAAGATTGTCTGGAAGTTGAGGACTGGGCTAAAGAAGACCAGTTGCCATAACTCAACTTCCAGACAACTCTATCTGGATGACTGAGAATTTTCATCAACATGAGATTGTGATTCATTTAAAAGGGAGAATCAGAAATCTTTGTTACCTTTCAGCTATGCAATAACAGTACTAGTTACCTTTCAGCTATGCAATAACAGTACTAGTTACCTTTCAGCTATGCAATAACAGTACTAATTATTTTTAATTATAAAACAAGGCAGTAGTGAAATCCAAATTTTTTTACTACTGGTTCTGTGGGCGTGGTGTGGCTTGGTGGGCGTGGCAGTGGAAGGATACTGCAAAATCTCCATTCCCACCCCACTCCAGGGGAAGGATACTGCAAAATCCCCATTCCCACCCCACTCCAGGGGAAGGATATTGCAAAATCCCCATTCCCACCCCACTCCAGGGGAAGGATACTGCAAAATCCCCATTCCCACCCCACTCCAGGGGAAGGATACTGCAAAATCCCCATTCCCACCCCACTCCAGGGGAAGGATACTGCAAAATCCCCATTCCCACCCCACTCCAGGGGAAGGATACTGCAAAATCTCCATTCCCACCCCACTCCAGGGGAAGGATACTGCAAAATCCCCATTCCCACTCCACTCCAGGGGAAGGATACTGCAAAATCCCCATTCCCACCCCACTCCAGGGGAAGGATACTACAAAATCCCCATTCCCTCCCCACTCCTGGGGGAAGGATATTGCAAAATCCCCATTCCCACCCCACTCCAGGGGAAGGATATTGCAAAATCCCCATTCCCACCCCACTCCAGGGGAAGGATACTGCAAAATCCCCATTCCCACCCCACTCCAGGGGAAGGATACTGCAAAATCCCCATTCCCACTCCACTCCAGGGGAAGGATACTGCAAAATCCCCATTCCCACCCCACTCCAGGGGAAGGATACTGCAAAATCTCCATTCCCACCCCACTCCAGGGGAAGAATACTGCAAAATCCCCATTCCCACTCCACTCCAGGGGAAGGATACTGCAAAATCCCCATTCCCACCCCACTCCAGGGGAAGGATACTACAAAATCCCCATTCCCTCCCCACTCCTGGGGGAAGGATATTGCAAAATCCCCATTCCCACCCCACTCCAGGGGAAGGATATTGCAAAATCCCCATTCCCACCCCACTCCAGGGGAAGGATATTGCAAAATCCCCATTCCCACCCCACTCCAGGGGAAGGATACTGCAAAATCCCCATTCCCACCCCACTCCAGGGGAAGGATATTGCAAAATCCCCATTCCCACCCCACTCCAGGGGAAGGATACTGCAAAATCCCCATTCCCACCCCACTCCAGGGGAAGGATACTGCAAAATCCCCATTCCCACTCCACTCCAGGGGAAGGATACTGCAAAATCCCCATTCCCACCCCACTCCAGGGGAAGGATACTGCAAAATCCCCATTCCCACCCCACTCCAGGGGAAGGATACTGCAAAATCTACATTCCCTCCCCACTTCTGGGGGAAGGATATTGCAAAATCTCCATTCCCTCTCCACTCCAGGGGAAGGATACTGCAAAATCCACATTCCCTCTCCACTCCTGGGGGAAGGATATTGCAAAATCTCCATTCCCACCCCACTCTGGGGCCAGCCAGAGGTGGTATTTGCCGGTTCTCTGAACTACTCAAAATTTCCGCTACCGGTTCTCCAGAACTTGTCAGAACCTGCTGGATTTCACCCCTGAAACAAGGTAAATGTTAAAGGAGATGGTTTTTTTGTGGGGGGACATTAAAGGATTTGCTTCATGACAACTCTTTCCATCTTTAAACTGGTTTATAATATAGATATTATGCAAACATATGGTGTCATATGTGTTTTTAATTGTTTTTTTAATTGTTTTTAATGATTTGTTTGGTTGTTTTCTTAAAATGTTGTACGCCGCCCTGAGTCCTTAGGGAATAGGGCGGCATAGAAGAACCTCCAAATAAAATAAATAAATAATAAACTCCAAAGGGCAGCTTCATCCTGGGACGCACTTCAGTTAGCAAACAGCATCCTAAAGTTTCTCCAGATGCTGATGCTTTTCAGTCTTGGCCTTACCTGAGCTTTCCAGGTGGACTGCATTTTCCCAGCTAATCCTCAGATCTCAAACCGCGAAGATTCTGACTCAGAGAAATCTGAGAAGAATACCCAAGGAGTGGCATGATGGTTTATTTTTCTGTGATTCTTTATGCTCAAGTTGCTAAAATGTGAACACTCACCGCCACTCTAACAACAACAATAAAGGCTATTCTGGTGTTCAAGAAAGAGCTATTAAAAGTTACCTAATTTGTCCTGAGACACATTGCAAGAATGTCAACCGAAGGAGTGGAGGTGACAATCTGAAAAGCCAGGAGGGAAAAGGTATGGAGACAATTCCTTGAGTTCCAAAGAAATAGCATTGCTTGGGAATGTTTTCACGTTACCCTTTTCACAATAGTGGCATTGAGAAAACAGGTAAAAAGAAAAGAAAGAAGCAAAAGCAACTCCTTACACATCTGTAACAGATGACAACTTTCTAAGTTTAGCTTAATACATTTTAGAAATTAAAGTAAGAACATGTTTCAACATTGCTGGTTTTTTAGGGCCAATGAGTTGAGTATATCATTTTCATTACTTGGTGTGCTCTTGACCATAAGCCATTACCCCTGGAAACCACCAACTCAAGAAAATGAAACCAAGAAGTAAATATATGGCACGCTTACTCTGACCTTAGTTACCCCCATCCTCTATATGCCAATAGCTGACATTTGCTAGGCATGCCGTTACACTGCAATGCTGATATCCCAAGTGGAGGTTCAGCAACAAACTTGCCCCACATCAATCTTCCTAATATAACATATGCATATAACATATGTTGCTGCATGAGAACTTGGGGATGCTGTAATTACAGCCCATCCTCTTCTGGAGGGAACTCTGTCATTTGATTTCTGTTCAGTTTCACAATGTAAGAATCTAATTGGATTTCCCACTTGTACACATCACATGTTTTTTATATGGAATTTGGAAGCAATTCTTTCAGACTTCCCAGAGGGTGAGAAAAATCCTAACGACCAGGCAATCTAGAAAAGTCCATCTGCTCTGATCTAGATGTCATGCAATGTGTCACACCATGCCAACAAAAGTAATGGTCACTGATAACTCTATTACCAGTGCCATTACAGGTAGTCCTCGACTTACATCCACAATTGAGCCCAAAATTTCTGCTGCTAAGTGAGACATGAGTTAATTTCCATTGCCAGCCAAGACAGTTGTTAATTGAATTTTGCTCCATTGTACAATCTTTCTTGCTACTGTTGTTACGTGAATCACTTCAGTTGATAAGTTAGTAACATGGTTGTTAAGTGAATCTGGCCTCCCCGTTGATTTTGTTTGTCTAAAGGTTGCAAAAGGGGATCACATGACCTTGGGACACAGCAACGGCCATAAGTATGAACCAGTTGCCAAGCATCTGAATTTTGATCACATGATCATGGGGAGGCCGCAATGGTTGTAAGTGTGAAAAATGGTCATGTCACTTTTTTCAGTGCCGTTATAACTTTGAGCAGTTACTAAAGGAACTGCTGTAAGCTAAGGACTACCTGTTCATATCTAGAGGCCATTGAAAGCCATCTGGATTGATGGGTTGGCCACATCGGATCATAGCAAATTCTACAGTGTAATGATAAATAAATGCTTCTCTTAATCTTGAATTTGCCTGCATTTTATTTTAGTAGATGAACTTGAATTCTAATACAAGGAGACAGTAAGAAAACCAACTCCATTCATGTGCACTAGTATAATATCATAGGGGCCAATTTGTATTTGAAGGGCAGAGGTCAAGATAGAGAGGGAGAAAGCATTGTGTTTTCATGATGCTAGCTCCAGCCTTTTGTTAGCATGCTATAACATTGCATGATAGCAGGGGAGACATGATAGCAGTGTTCCAATATCTCAGGGGTTGCCACAAAGAAGAGGGAGTCAAACTATTCTCCTTAGATCTAAGGAGATCTTAGATCTAAGGAGAATAGTTTGACTCCCTCTTCTTTAGATCTTAGATGTAAGATCTCCTTAGATCTAAGTTAGATCTAAGGAGATCTTAGATCTAACTTAGATCTAAGGAGAAATTTCCTGACAGTTAGAACAATTAATCAGTGGAACAGGTTGCCTCCAGAAGTTGTGAATGCTCCAACACTGGAAGTTTTTAAGAAGGTGTTGGATAACCATTTGTCTGAAGTGGTGTAGGGTTTCCTGCCTAAGCAGAGGGTTGGACTAGAAGACCTCCAAGGTCCCTTCCAACTCTGTTGTTATTATTATTATTATGTATATATGAAAGGAGCAAAGTTCAATGGGGTAACACTACTTCTGATACTCTAAAGAAAGCCCTCTGTACAATGAACACCTCTATAAGGTTCAGCTATCTTTTCCAGCAAGGGATATCCCAGTGCAATTTTGAGTGAGGTCTTTGGTACAAAAATATATATTTTTACAAATTAAAAGGGCTATTTTTTAAAAAAATTCAAAATGCCCAAAAGCTCAAGAGATCTCACCTTGCAGGAGGAGACCCATGTCCATTTACAGTGGAGCAAAAAGATCAAGAGGAGTTTGGTAACAGTTTCCAACTAACAAATTTCATCTCAAACAAGCCAGTCAGGAGGTTATAAAGACCCCCTTTTAGATTGCAGATGTATGGAACTCTTGGGAAAACATGCAATTGAGAAAGTTCCTTAGCCTATTTAGTGGCCCTCCCAAATCACTTCATTGGAAGAGGAGATGAAAGAACTTCCAGTAGAACCAATTAACCAGAGCATGTAGAACAGCAAGCTGCTTTATTCTAAGATAACCTTATCGGTTACAGTCCTGATTTGTTTTCACTCACTCTTCCCACCTCCGGGCATTTTCCTAATTAGGAAAAGGTTTCTAAATTGGTTAGAAATGGTTATACTTGAACAAGGCAAAAAAATTGAAAAACCTTATACAGAGTAACAGAGTTGGAAAGGAACTTGGAGGTCTTCTAACTTCCAGTCCAACCCCCCTGTTCAAGTAGGAGATCCTATACCATTCCAGACAAATGGCTATCTAATCTCTTCTTGAAAACCTCCAGCAACGGAGCACCCACAACTCCAGGAGGCAAGTTGTTCCATCAATTAATTGTTCTCGCTGTCTGGAAGTTTATCCTTATTTCTAAGTTGGTTCCGTCCTTGAGAAGTTTCCATCTGTTACTTCTTGTCCTGCCCTCAGGTGCTTTGGAGAATAGGTTAGCCTATTATAATATAATATAGTGTAGTATATATGACAGGTTGACCTTGCTTGTAAAACGATCTTCAGTTCCAGCTTCTTCATTTCTGCCCTGAATGCCTACTACTTCGGCTTTGATCAGTTTCAGATCCAGCCTCAGTCTCATCAATGCAGCTTCATTCAGTTTGTTTCATATCAGAGCATCCATTTCTTAAAATGTGATGTAAGCACACGAGTATTTATGCAGCAATTTGCTAAGTGCACACACTTGTAATAAAATTACAACAACGGAGATTCGGTGGATTCATAACAGGTTTCCTGATAACAGCTTCTTCAATCTCCCTCTTACCAAGGCCATATTTTATCTACAAAAAGGGGAAACGTTGTGTTTGTAAATAGTTGCATGTGATCCAAGACCAGAAATAACTAGAAATCTATGTTTAGGACAGGATCAGGGAGGAGGGTGTTAATAAAGTATCTGAATAAAGACCCCATTTTTTCCTTTCCTAAAATGCCTCTCGTTCCTCAGAGTCTAATTTTAGACTGTTATTTCAGAGGTGGAAACTGACACTGAAATCAGGCATCCTTTTTTTTCCCCCAAGAAGAAGCATGCTTGCAATTATCTATAATAATTTATAATTCTCATTTCTAAAGCGGCCCAACTTCTCAGCTATGAGATTTCTGAATCTCAAAAAGGGATGTGTTTTTTGTGACAAGAAGGTGGGTGCTGTTGCAATCAAGGGGTCCTATTGCATGCTATTATTTAAAGGGATGAGGCTGCTGTGGCCTAGAGGTGGAGCTCTTGCCTCACAATCAGGAGGTTGTGAGTTCGATCCTAGGTAGAGGCCGATATAGGGTCACCTGCTTGGGCAGGGGGTTGGACTAGATGACCTGCAAGATCCCTTCCAACTCTGTTAATCTGTTAGATATATGTCATACTCCAAAATCCAAGAACCACTCTGTGGTTTTTCTAAGCAGTTTTGTTTATTGTTCCTCACTTATAGACAGAATCTTGCCAAACTAAAGCAAACTGCAAGCATTAAAATAGTTATACTCTCAGAACAACTAATCTACCTGCCTAGAGGTGGAGCTCTCGCCCCACAATCAGAAGGTTGTGAGTTCAATCCTAGGTAGAGGCAGATGTAGGGTCTCCTGCTTGGGCAGGGGGTTGGACTAGATGACCTGCAAGGTCCCTTCCAACTCTGTTAATCTGTTATCTAACTTCTAGGGAGGAGCTCTCTGGACCTCTTCCTCTCAACCAAACCATATAAACTTTGCTGTTAGGTAAATTACATGGGAGCTATCCATGTGAAAGGTGACTGTGGGAAAGAGCTCTTGATTCGGGATGGATAGAATTGGTGCACAAGATGAAGCAGTGTGAACATCTTCATAGCTAGTACACCAGCCGAGAGAGATATAACAAACAGGTGGCCAAATTAACAGACCTAAGGATTCTGTACATTTGCTCAGGAGTTGCAGGATCAAATTGTTCTCAGGTAATAAACAAGGCTACTCCTCTTTTGCTTTGTATGGGTTTACTAATCTAATCTTGCGTAGCTTCTTCTCTGGCAATATTACACTGCTAACCAGAGCATACAAAACATTTGCTAACACAATTCTTGAATACAGCTCACCTGTCTGGAACCCGCACTGCATATCGGACATTAATACAATCGAGAGAGTCCAGAAATATTTCACAAGAAGAGTCTTCCACTCCTCTGCTCGCAACAAAATACCTTATTCCACCAGACTTGAAATATTGGGATTAGACAATTTAGAACTATGTAGCCTTCGATCTGATCTAAATGTAGTTCATAAAATTATCTGCCACAATGTCCTACCTGTCAATGAATACTTCAGCTTCAACCGCAACAATACACGAGCACATAATAGATTCAAACTTAATGTAAACTGCTCCAAACTTGACTGCAGAAAATACGACTTCAGCAACAGAGTGATCAATGCCTGGAATACACTACCTGACTCTGTGGTTTCTTCCCCAAACCCCAAAAACTTTAACCTTAGACTGTCTACAGTCAACCTCACCTCATTCCTAAGAGGTCTGTAAGGGGCCTGCATAAGCGCACCACTATGCCTACCGTCCCTGTCGTACTGCCCCATTGTCCTCATTTATCTGTACTTCTTTGCTTATGTTATGTTTATACAAATTCCTACTATCTTGTACATGTTTGACAAACAAACAAATAAATAAAATAAAAATAAATAAAAACTAAATCAGATCTCCAAACACAGCCGAGTGATTTTATCCATCAGATGTCAAAAACAGTCTGCATGGGATATTGCTGAATTATTGCAGCATTCAGGAATTAAAATAGGCCAGGTAGCTAAATCAATCTGGAAAACTGTTATTGTTGTTCTTCTGAATTTTTCTTTTTAATAGCAGATCACCTAAAAACAATGCACCTGCAAGAATAAAAGAAAAAGTTAGAAAAACTCCACCACTGTGTTTTCCTTTTCTCCTGATCTTTGGCCTCTTCTGATGTTCTTTGCCATGGTCAAGACCTCCCATCTTGCTGCCTGGTGGCCTCCAAAGGAAGGTGCGAAGATTAACAATCCCGAGGATGTATTTAATGAACAGCAACAAGGGATTAGTGACACAGTGTCACCTTTCACGGCCCTCCTTAACCGGCAAGCTGACACTTGCTTTATTTTTGTTTGCCTTGTTGAGTAAACTTGGGGAGACTTAACTGGATTTACAGTCTTCCACATTTTCTGATTAGCAGCAACGCCATGAACTCTTTTCATTTCATTCAGTTTTGACAATGTTTGACAACTCCCTTGTGCATGACTACACAAAATGATAATTATTTTCTCCTCCCACTCCCAGAGAAGGAAACAACTTTGAGAAGAAACAGTCTTAGATAAATAAACAAACAATTTAAGAAAAAAAAACTTAACCTTCCTCCCTACAGCTGAGATCAGAAGTTGTTGCATTCCTCCTCTGTAATTTTTTTCCCCCACTTACTGTGCAGTCAGAAACTGCCCTTTACATAAAGTATCCTCCATTCTTTGGGCTGAAGCAATCAGTCAGATTTGTAGAGAGGCACATAGACAAAGCTCTTGAAAATTTATCTTTAAGGCCTGCTTCAGACAGAAGAGAAATAAGAAGGCTGTCATGGTTAAAACAGGCTGTTAGACATGGGAGGGTTATGCAGCAATCCATGAGGATACATGTAAAACATTTATGATGATGGAAAGATACTAAGTTTATGCAGTCAGGGTAATAGAAGGACTTTTACTTACTGGTTCTAAGAACAAAGTTCTGGAGAAATAGCCATGCTATTTTTATCAAGCCGGGCTGGCGTGAAAAAGTTTTTGGGGTTTTTAAGATTTTACCACATTTTAATTGTATTGTCTTAAATAGCAATAGCACTTAGACTTATATACCGCTTCATAGTGCTTTACAGCCCTCTCTAAGCGGTTTACAGAGTTCAGCATATTGCCCCCAACAATCTGGGTCCTCATTTTACCGACCTCAGAAGGATGGAAGGCTGAGTCAACCTTGAGCCGGTGAGATTTGAACTGCTGAACTGCTGAACTAGCAGTCAGCCTGCAGTCGCAGCATTTAACCACTGCACCACTTCAGCTCAAATCAGGGCCATATCTAATATTTTCTTTTAAATGTATATATATTTTAATGTTTATATTGTGTTTTTACTTGGCTGTTCACCGCCCTGAGTCCCCAGGAGAAGGGCGGTATATAAATTTAATTATAAATAAATAAATAAATAAATGCTGTATTTTTGCAGCAAAACTAAGAAACAGTCTGCAGGCATCTTAAACAGAAACAAATATATTATCTTACTAGCCTTCATGGATTAGAAGTGGCAAGATCTGCTGTTACCCCTCAGGCTGAAGAATATGTTGTTGAAGAATATTTTCAACAATAGCGCACATGTTTGTGAAGAACTGTTGGAAACTTGTTTTGCTCCATCTACTTTCAGGTTAGGTTTGTTATATTGTTCTTATCCTTTTCCTTCTTGTACACTGCCCAGAGAATTTATAGTGGGCTGGGCTAAAAACATTGTATGCAAGCATGTAAGTAAATAAGTAAATAAGTCACTCAGTAAATAGGTAACTGCATAATAAACATGTAATTTGGATGCCTTAAACATATTGCCAATGCTTAAAACAGCTATCATTTCTTAAAACTCCTCAATCCCCTTGAACCAAGATGGCCTGAGTCTCCTCTACCTATGGAGTCCATCCTTTGACATATTCCTGGAGTAGCTTTTGAGCAAACAGGTAGCATAACCCCAACCCAGATAAAAGGTTCAAAAAACTTATGTCCATTTGGTTGAGCTAAGATACCTAACTGACTCTGCTAGGATGGCCAGATATGGTACCATGAGAGCTATAATGCAGATGACATCTTGAGGGCTACTTGTTCACCATCCCTGATTTAAACAAGAAGTGAATAAATCATTTCCATATGAGCATCCAATCACCAAAATTTAAATTTGGCAATCCCATATTCATGGGAAAATATCCACATTCCCCATGCTAAACATATCACCCAACTTAATGCAGGAGACAAAGTCTAGATTATTTTAGCAACTAAAAGTAAATTCCATAAGTTGGCAGTTATTTATACTCCATTTAATGGTAATAATGGGAGAACCAGATGAAAAAAGTAGCATACATAGGAAATTATTAGGTGACATGCATGAATATTTAGGAAGAAGACAAGAGTATAGGGGGGGGGGGAAATGACTGGGCCAGTTTTTGATGATTTGGTAAGTAGTGGGTGGTGATTGATGCACAAACATTTCGAAAAAGGTCTCCTTGCTTCAAATGCATAATAGATGTGAAGAGAACAAGTTTCTCCGGACAAATCCAGAGAGGGTTTAAAGGTCTTGGCAAATTCAGTTGTGGTAAGCCTAGGCTTTCAGAAACTAAAATGATCCTTTAATAAGAAAAGCATGCTCTGTGACCAAGTGACTGGCACACTGAAGACTGTTGATAAGAGAAGATGGCCATATTTGCCCTATCTTGCTTGTCTCGAGTAGGCGAGATCTATTAGCCTGCCTGTTTCCTTATATTCCCTCTCCACAAAATACACCTTCTAAAAAATAATAATAATTTAAACAAAAAACAGAGTAAACACACAATCTGCTCCACCCCCATCCCCACCTCTGGACTCTTTTGAATAGGCCTTTAGATACCGTGTTTGCCCTGCTGCATGCCAAGGGCAGAGGTGATGCGGACAGGGGCAGCTCCTTGCCAACCTCTCTTCAAAATCAGTTTTCTGGAGAAATACAGATATTCACACAAACACATCTAAAAGAATTTTGTGCTAGAGATCTTGGAAGAAAGCTACTTTTACCAAAAACACTATTTCCCTCTGAAAATAATACACCAGAGAACCTCCTCCTTCTCTTGCACTAAGAAGCAACAGGACACGTTGTGGAGAAGACACAGAGGAAAGGTCTGGCTCAGATGCCAAGAGTGGCTTTGACTTCCGGCTTCCTTGAAATTCAGATGGCTGCTTCTCAGTTCCTCTGATGCAGTCCAGAGACTTCCTTAGCTAGATTCCTGAGGCTTAGCACCTTGGATCCTGAAATTAATTCACATTTAATCCCCAATTTTAGGAAAACACATTCCACCTAGCATATGAAAATATCCTTAGGTATACCATTTGTTATTGACCTGAAGGGTGACAGAAGAAGATGGAGGAGTGCAAATATAAGGGCATTAACAGGGAAATGTGTTGTGCATACATGTCTGTCTCATTTTGAGAGATGAATTTATGGACTTTTTCATATCACTATTTGGTTAGGTGCTCTTGCTGATCTCAGAGGGGAACAATATACTGTATCATATAAATGCTATAAAACTGCTGTAACACTATATACAGATAGTCCTTGACTTACAACAACAACTGAGCCCAACATTTCTGTTACTAAGCAAGATAGTTGTTAGGAGAGTTTTGCCCCATTGCCCCATTGCCCCATTGCCCCTTTCTTGCCACAGTTGTTAAGGGAATCACTGAAGTTGTTAAGTTAGTAACATAGTTGTAAAGTGAATCTGGCTTCCCCATTGACTTTGCTTGTCAGAAGGTCACAAAAGGGGATCACATGACCCCAGAGACAATGTAACCATTATAAATATGAGTCAGTTGCCAAGCAGATGCTGCAATGGTCATAAGTGTGGAAAATGGTCATAAGTTGCTTTTTTCACTGCCGCTGTAACTTCAAACAGTCACTAAAAGAATGGTTATAAGTCAAGTACTACCTGTACTTTCATATAATGAGAGTTTATCGCTAGTAATAACCAATGATGCTATCATATGAAACTATCAATACACATATGGTGCAGGTATCCTCACTAAATATGATCCTCACCAGATATGAATTGGTGTTATTGATAAGGTTATATGATCCCATCAATAAAAACATCCGTAGATATGAACTCCATACCAGAAATGATGTGTTTCCTAATCCCACCAAGAAACAGCCGCTTACCAAACCTAAAGTTAATAATTAACTGAACCTCCCACTTGATTGCACTGATTTCTGATACTGTTAGGTCTTGACACTATTGAAATATGGAAATATTTTCACGCAAATCCATATTACCCCCACCTTACTGGCTTTCCGGAAAGCCGTTACGACCTGGCTTTTCCGGCAGGCCTGGGGCCAATGACCCTTCGATGAGGTCTTTTCAGATCGGCCCATGTATGTATGTGTGAATGGATTGTATTTTAAATATTTTAAATATTTATTTAAATTGTTTTTCTTATTTGAATATGTATTTCTACTTGTTGTGAGCCGCCCAGAGTCCCCTGGGAGTTGGGCGGCATAGAACTTTTATTAATAAATAAATAAATAATTTTTTGTGCTTTTGCAATAAAGAAAGCCATAATAAACCTTTTGCTGACCACAGTTAAAATCACTAGGGTTACAATTAATAGGCAATCAGGGACCCACAATACATATTACATCCCTCCAAGTGGGAGCTTCAATCAACCTGGCCTCAACAGGTTTCATTCACATATCAATGTTATCAATGCCAGAAGGAATTTGCAAGAAAAACTCATTAAGCAGTACATGTTTTAAAAAAATAGTAAATTTATAAAGAAAACCTTACTGTTTCTTTCTTCTATTTCATAGCTGTACTGTGTAGATTTCATTTAGTACTTTTATTTAGTCTGGATTGTTTACCTATAATAAATAATTTGAATGTTGAGTTTTTCCAGACATGTTGGAAATGCTTTTGTATTTTAGAGTTCTAGTCTTATTTTATTATGGTTTTGTGCTATGTCAACCATGTTGGTCTCTCTCTCTCTCTCTCTCTCTCTCTCTCTCTCTCTCTCTCTCTCTCTCTCTCTCTCTCTCTCTCTCTCTCTCTCTCTCGATGGATGGATGGATGGATGGATGGATGGATGGATGGATGTATATGTATATGTATATGTATATGTATATGTATATGTATATATACTGTATATATATATGTGTGTGTGTGTGTATGTATGTATATGTATATGTATATGTATATGTATATGTATATGTATATGTATATGTATATGTATATGTATATGTATATGTATATGTATATGTAGAGAGAGAGAGAGAGAGAGAGCTATAAATATATATTGTTTGTATGTAGTTTACATGTATAAACTGCACTGAATAATGCATATATTATCCCAACATCAAAAGACAAAATTGACTTTACCATTTCTGTATCAAGGTCAAATGTATCCTCGAGGATTATATTCGCACAATACTGGAAAAATGAAGATACAGTATACCACGAGATGAAGAGTTAGTCAGGAAAATACTAGATTGTGCAGAAATGGATAGATTGACATTGAAAATTAAACAGAAAGAAGATGTAGAAAATATTATCAAACATGGAGTCTATTTTAAAAATGGTTGGAAAAAAAGGGGTGGAGATTAAGAATGTAAATTTGCATTGTTCAGCAAATTAAATACCCAGATAACACAATGTTTAAGCACTAAGAAATGTATTTAATAGAAAATCAATTTTAAAAAAGTATCCTAAGAAAGACATGCAAATAAAAGAGCATAAACATAATGTGTCGATAATATATATTTAATGAAGTAATACAGGTATAATAACACTTACCGGTGACAATAAAATTGACAATTCCATACAACATAGTCAATTATAGTTTTGTAAGAAAGAATGTGTAAGTGTATGGGTTCTAATTTTGGGATTAAAGTTCATACTAAGGAGAAAAAGAGGTTGCCTTCCAGCATTCTTTCTTCAAGGCCAATTTTCTAGCAGCTGTTCAAAAATGGCATCTAGATGTAATACACAGTTAACTTGATTGGTCATAAGAATGTTGACTTGTATAAATGCTAAAGCGGAATTTAAAACAGAGTTACAAATGCTCTTAACTAGAATCTGCCCATCTGGCTGGCAAACCAAATTCCCACCCCCCTGTATTTCATTATTTTAAAATTATAAAACTCCCAAAATATTGTTTTCACTTCTGAGTCAGTTTTGGACTCATAGCAATAGTCTTAATGAGCCCCTGCAGTTTTCTTGGCAAGTCCTTTCAGGATTGGTTTACCTTGAAGACATGGCAAGCTAGATATCCCTGAAGGGGGAGGGACAGCATTTTGGTTGAAATTAGCAGCCAGAGGATGGAACTTGGCTGTTGAAATCTCTCTGGAGAAAGAAGAGACCATGGGATCATCCACATGTATTCCAGATAGCTGCTCCTCACAAGTAGACCACAGGGTGATGGTTGTCATTCTTTGAAATGTTATCCTAGCCATGTTCAGTGATTCATTATGGCAAGAATTTCTGTAGAGAAACTATATGTAAAACTAAAAACATAAACTATACATATTTTGTTGGGAAGCAATAGTACCTTGACAATACATTGGTGTATGTCTCATAGCCTCTGCAATTATAGTAATGCAAATGAAGGCCTCCATTCTGAAAAAGTTTGCATTGTCTATGAGTGCTTTGGAACTAAGACAGATAATGCTGAGATTAGAGTTACTTTACTTCCAGTTTTTATGGTGTATGAGTCAAGTATAACCATCTAAAATCTACTTCATAGCCCTAGGCGTTTGGCTTCTTTGAAAATTCCACTTCCCCTTTTCATTTTGTTAGGAATGCACATAGTCCACAAGAATCATTTCTGAACCTGATTCAACATTTTTTGGGGGGGAGGGGGAGATCCTATTTCACATTAAAGTTTTTTGAGTCCTCAGTTGGAATCTTTAAATCTGAATCCACATATCATTGGAAATCAATAAAGTGCTATGATTTAGTTTTGTTTTTTAACTTTTGATAAACCTGAGTTAAATTTGAAGTAGGCACGCCCACAGGAACTTTTGCCAGGAGCATGTAGGACCTGCTGGGTGGGTACAGATTCCTATTGGGACAGAAATTCCAAATCTAATTTGGCTGGATCCAAGAAAGGAAGCACTCTGTCTGTGCTATCACAGCTTGTAAATCTTTCAAACCGAGGAACCTTCAGGAGCAAAGCAATGGATTTTCCCTGCCTTGTGGCAGGGGAAACTATTAAAATTGAAGCTCTGTAGTACCAAAAAAAGGCCTCCAAAAAGGTGACCTCTGGCAAGATTTCTAGCCTTATCCTTTATTATTATACACACTTATGCAAATGAAAGGAAATTCGTCTCATCTGTTTTGCTTTACATGTTTAACGAGAGACACATTCTGTCCTCAAGCTAAAGATGCAAATTAGATTTAGAGCTTTCAAAGGAGCAGTAGATATGTCTGCAGGAGAACTAGCTCAAAAGAGACATTTCTGGTTTTAGGAGATACATTTCAATCACAATTTTCAAAACGTGACACTTTTATTCTTGTTATTCCAAGATTTGTGGGCATGCATATTTGTACAAATTTCAAAATGTATAAAGCTATTCCATTTATCAACACGTTTGTTGTCTGATAATACTCTCTAATGTGTCAGCATTTGACAGAGGATCTGGAAGTGAAGTTTTGAAAGGAAGAAGAAAAATACACAGGATGGTGTTTGCACTAATTCAGTGTTTCTCAAATAGTGGGGTGCGCCCCCCTGGGGGGGCACAGAGTGATGCCAGGGGGTGTGTTGTGACCCCAGGGAACATGCATGGTCCCTCTAGATTGATTCTCCTGGACAGGGAGTGTTTTCCCAGTTGCATGCTGCTCCAAGCCCGGAAGAGAAGGCGGCCAGGCGGGGCGGGGCAGCTGCGTGGGTTCTTGTTGTTCTCAGTGGGCACTGCGGTAGCCATGAACGGCATGGGGAACCTGCTGCTGGACAAGGAGGAGCATCCTCTGCAGCTGGGCGAAAGCTTCGAACGGCACCCTAAAGCCTCCTTAAAGCTCATCTGACCATTGCCTTGATAGCGACTCTTCTTCTTGTGCCCTAAGGCTTGTCCCTCTGCCCTCCTCCTTAGCCTGTGATGATACATGAGTCTTTCATCCATATGCCAAACTGGTTTGTCCCACTCAGCTTCTAAGACCAGCTAAGGCTGGCTAAATGCAGAGTGCTAGAATAGCTTCCCAGGAGTTGTATGTGCCTTGCTAGTGACCTTAGGTGCCTTAACTGTTTGAAAAGCATATGGTCTATATCAGTGGTGAAATCCAATTTTTTTTTACTACCGGTTCTGTGGGCATGGCTTTGTGGGTATAGTGTGGCTTGGTGGGTGTGGCTTGGTGGGCGTGGCAGGGGAAGGATACTGCAAAATCTCCATTCCAACCCCACTCCAAGGGAAGGATACTGCAAAATCCCTATTCCCTCCCCACTCCTGGGGGAAGGATATTGCAAAATCTCCATTCCCACCCCACTCCAGGGAAAGGATACTGCAAAATCTCCATTCCCACCCCCACTCCAGGGAAAGGATACTGCAAAATCTCCATTCCCACCCCCACTCCAGGGGGAAGGATACTGCAAAATCTCTATTCCCTCCCCACTCCTGGGGGAAGGATATTGCAAAATCTCCATTCCCACCCCACTCTGGGGTCAGCCAGAGGTGGTATTTGCTAGTTCTCTGAACTACTCAAAATTTCCACTACCGGTTCTCCGAACTACTCAAAGTTTCTGCTACCGGTTCTCCAGAACCCGTCAGAACCTGCTGGATTGCACTCCTGGTCTATATGTTGTAAAAGATCTCATTTGAATACTTTGCATAGCCTTAAGAGACAATTCTTAACCTCTTTCACTGATTTTCAGTCCCGGGAGCATTTTTCATATATATTTTTAGAGGCTTCCTTTTTTCCATCAGTAGATCTCAGGATTATTATTATTTTCTCTTTAAGGTGCTCTTTGGAATCTTTGGCACAAAGTTACCTCCGCTATCTTAAAAAAAAAGGGTGAGACCCATTACTTGTGTTTGCTGGATTTCAGTTAGATGCATTTTGCGGGGGTGGGGGGCTCTGGCTCATAGCCATGCTTGCATGTTGAGCAGCATTCTAGTCCAAAAGGAGGGGAGGCCTACAGCGTGAAATCGCTAGGACATAATTGATAAGGTCAAAGTTGGGTCTTTTATTTCTCTTTTCTTTCTTTCTTTTTTTTTGGTAATAGATTGTTTCCAGGTGGCACATATTTCATCTTATGCATAAGTTAAAGTACAGGATGCAACTATAATCCCAGGAATCTTATATCTCTGTTTACTCTTTATATATGAATGTCAAATAGATATTGCTTACATTTAATTTCCAGAGAAATATTTTTAAAATCCCTTTACTCAAAAGGGAGGCTAGTTTCCCCCCACTCTTGAAATAATTTTAAAATGTGAGGTCTGAGGTAACATTGTCAGAGGTGAGGGCGGGGTTTTATTTTCCTGCTAATCTTTTATTGATGAGAATTGCTTCAGTTTCAAGATCATTCTCCTTTGAGTAAACATGGGGTAACTGTCATGTTTATAATTATATAGTTTATAGTGGTTCTTTCAAATGCCCCTAACTGTTTTACTTAAGGAGGATTTCAGACTTTGTTCCCTGACAAGGAGGATACAGTTCGGATGTAAATGATCCATTGCTTCATTCAGCTTCTGTTCCTTAAATTCTTCTTTGTTTCAATTTTCCTCCCCACTGTAGCATTTTAGACTCCCTCTTTTCTGTTGGGCCTCTCAGATCAACAAGAAGAACAGTAGCTATGAGAAGACAAGAAAGAAGGATCATCTATATTCGCTTGAACTCTTCCTGTCCTGAATCTGTGGGAAACCTAACAGATTTTTGCAATCTTTTAGATGTTTGGGACTGAAATTCCCAGAATTCTTAGCCAGTATGGCAACCATAACTTTCTTCTTATTGTCTAGTTACTGGCAGATGAAGATTAGAACTAAGAACTATTTTGGCTACATAGAGAGAAATTTAAAAAAGAAGCGGGACTTTTCTAATATGTTCATTTCAGTTAGATGGTGCCAGAAGATTTAAAGAATGCAGGATGTATCTATGAAAGACAGCTTGGCTTAGTGGTTAAGGCACCAGGCTAGACACTGGGAGACCATAAGTTCTAATATTACCTTAGGCACAAAGTCAGCTGGGTGACCTTGACACTTTCTCAGCCTTAGGAGGAAGGCAATGGCAAACCTCTTCCAAAATCTTGCCAAGAAAACTGCAGGCAGTCACCAGGAGTCAACACAAACTTGAAGGCACACATGCACGCACGCACACACACACACACACAAAGAAACAAACACATAAAGCAGGGTTGGGTTCCTCCCGGTTTGGACCAGATCGCCCGAACCGGTAGCGACCCGCTCATGACGTCACTGTCGGTGCTGTTCCGTGCGCGCCGCCATCTTTTTCCCCTTCTGTGTCTTGAAAAAGTGCCCTCCCGCCCACCTGCGGGTGAATGCTGTCCTTTATTTCTTCCCCTGAAGCACAGCTGACGAGCTCCTCAGCTGTGTTTTGGGCTAATTCCTGCTTCTGAGCCTGCGTGGAAGTGAAATCACACGAGGGGACGTGCACGAAACATCGCGATGCGAACCGGTGGCGAAGGTAAGTGGAACCCACCCCCGACATAAAGGTGTATCTATGCCATTAAGAAAAAGTAGTAAAGGGAAATCAAATTTAAATTTAACAAGCTTGCTTAAGTAGTTTTAAAGAGAGTGCTTGATAATTAATTAATGTCCTAAATGGAGAGCAGGAGGGAAGGATACAATAACCCAATTCATCTTCTGAATCCATAAAGTAGGAATTTCTTCAGTTTGCTATATTTCAGTTCTATAAATAGGTCCACTTAATCTGCAGTTTGAATGAAAAGAAATGAGTGTTGCCTCCACCAGGGAACTAACCATAGAAGCTTAAAGACAGCACAGAAAGCAGAAAAGAAAAATAATCTCTGAGATAATTTATATCAAAACATATGCACCAAGACAAGGTTGACGTGAGGACTGTCATTTGTCATCATGTCGTTTTGAGGCCATTTTCTTGAGGAGAGCCAAAAGACAGTGCTTTTTTCTAAGATTTTATCAAGAGACAATAATTTTTAACAGCACTTTTGCTAAACCTACTAAAGGATTCATTCTCACTTGCTTGGGTTTGGTATATGATGTGTCAAGTCACCAGGGTAGAAGTTTTGAATTTTTGCTCAATCCTGATATTGCTGTAATATCACTTTTTACACACACACACAAAGTTAGGCTCCAATCTGAGTTGGTCACTAGGACCAGAGGTTTATTCTTCCATGCTTTCAGACTCATGCTGGAGCCTATCTTCAGAGAAATCTCCAGAATGTTCTGGAGAGTGAGAAGTTTCCTGAGAATGGGCTTCAGCACGTGTCCAAAAGCTTGGAAAAATAAACCTCTGGTCCCGGTGACTGGCTCAGATTGGATCCTGCAACATTATCCTGGGACACATACTGTATGTTTGCCTTCATTCGACAAAGTTAGGACTTCCTTTCCAAATGAAAAAATCCGTCAATGACCCATGGCCACTAAGATTTACCTTCGTGATGACATAGGTGAGGTCAAATGGAACTAATTCAGCAAGAGACTATAACTACTGTACGTTTGCCTTGTATGATATCATCATATAGGTGAATCTGATAGGCTATAAGATATCACTGGAATTGAAAAAAAATGGTATTGAATCAGCAGCAAACTAAAGACACAGAATGTACGTGAGTGGGAGAAAATTGGAACTTTCTTTCTTTAGTACAAAATTATTCAGCCACCAATGTTCATTCAGCCCTGCTTTCCTGCCTCATTCGTTTCAGCAGAAAACCAAAACCCGCATGTCCTACTGAAAGGTAAGGCCACACTTGGAATACTGCATTCAGTTTTGGTCGCCACGATGTAGAAAGGATGTTGAGACTCTGGAAAGAGTGCAGAGAAGAACAACAAAGATTATTAGGGGACTGGAGGCTAAAACATGAAGAACGGTTGCAGCAACTAGGTATGTCTAGCTTAATGAAAAGAAGGATCAGGGGAGACATGATAGCAGTGTTCCAATATCTCAGGGGTTGCCACAAAGAAGAGGGAGTCAAACTATTCTCCAAAGCACCTGAGGGTAGAACAAGAAGCAATGGGTGGAAACGAATCAAGGAGAGAAGCAACTTAGAACTAAGGAGAAATTTCCTGACAGTTAGAACAATTAATCAGTGGAACAGCTTGCCTCCAGAAGTTGTGAATGCTCCAACACTGGACGTTTTTAAGAAGATGTTGGATAACCATTTGTCTGAAGTAGTGTAGGGTTTCCTGCCTAAGCAGGGGGTTGGACTAGAAGACCTTCAAGGTCCCTTCCAACTCTGTTGTTGTTGTTGTTATTATTATTATTATTATTATTATTATTATTATTATTATTATTATTATTATTATTATTATTATTATTATTATTATTATTATTATTATTATAAAGGAAAGGGACTTTAAAACACCTACCTTTACTTGGATCAAGCCCATGTGTTAAGGAGTTATTGTGCTGTTAAGCACATACACAGCGAAATGTGTTGTAGTAATAGTGTTGCAGTTTGATATGAATGCTATTCAGTCAATAAACAGAATATCTTTAGTATGTACAAAATAGTTTTTACTTGAATAGTAGAAAAGTTAAATAGGAAGTCCAAGTCATACAGTTATTCAGTCAATGCGAAGTTTCTTCTTCTTGCCTATCTTTGTTTTAACTCACAAACAAAGATTACAGCTATCACTTAATTCTATACTATCACAGATAGTTACTCTTCTTTTCACAGCAATTCCACACAGCCATAAAGTAATCTACTCATCAGTAAAGCAGCAGAGAGTCTTCAATCCGGAACACACCATCAAACACCACTCACCACACTAAACCACACTAAACCACCAACCACATTGAGCATGCTCTCTTGCTTCCTTATATAGTAATCATCCACAATGCATTTAAAGCAATATACACATAACAATGATTTGTGGCTTAATCATATATTAACACACCCAATCGTTTGAACAGGGTTCTAACACCATGCTTTGGCTCTGTTCCCATATTATTACACCTTGACTCTCTCATAATCCATTCAAGAACTAGTTAAAGAACTTCATCCTCGTCACTTTTTAAAAAGAAACAAGACATTTCCCTGCTATGGGATGTTCACAAGGAGCTGACAGAAAGCAAACTCCATTGGGCTCTGGATTTATGTTTCTTGAAACACATCAGCTCCTGTCAAATTGCACTCAATATGGTAAAATTATGAAGTCTTGTAAAAGAGAGAGAGAGAAAAAAAATCTCCTTTCCAAACTGAGGTAGGGGATTACTGGCTGAAAATGTGTTCTTTGGGGAGCAATCTAAGTGTTATATTTACATTTGGCTTGGAATTATTTGCAGGGAGGAATTTAAAATGCAAATATTTTAAAAGCCTGGAGCTGGGAGAGAAACTGAGTGTGGGTACTTCTGTTTTCTTTAACAAGAAATAAAGTGAACTGTTTTCTCAACTTTCTTTACTGGAATCTTAATGAGACCATAATTATGACAGCCAAAAATGGAGAAAGCTGCCACTTTAAAAGCTCATTGTTACTATGCAAGGCATATTGTTATTATGCAAGGCATATTTCTTTTTAAATTAAATTCATCTTCATCTTCCACAGTTTGCAGTACTAAAACCATACCTGCTCTTTGGGGCATTCCTGTCAATGTGAACAGGAGTCCAAATAAATTTCTGGGAGATTGTAGTTTGTGAAAAGGCACCATACAGGGTAGTATCCCGACCTTAATACTGAATGCTTGCCTTGTAATATGCAGTAAAATAAACCTAGTTAGGCTGTATTTGAGCCTTGACTTGGTTCAGTTATGACTTTTTGCACAATTTTTATTCCAGGACATTCTAGGAAATTTCTGTTTCAACAAAATGGTCTAAAAAATGGATAAAGTGTTTAAAAGTAACTCTCCAAAAGAAATAAGGGAATAAGAATTGGAATAATATTCTTCACATTGTCAAAACAAAAATGTAATTACAACGAAAACCAAAAGCAATTGCCATCAATTAGGTCAACGGGTAGTTGTGTTGTCACATAAATTCAATTTAATAAATTCATTTGGATTCAAAATATTTAAGAAATAAATAGTCAATCATTTAGGCCAGTGGTTCTCAACCTTTTCTTCAATCAAAATAGAGCTGGAAGGGACCTTCTAGTCCAACCCACTTCTCAAGCAGGAGACCCTATACTAAATCAGCTTCCAGTCTCTTCTTGAAAACCTCCAGTGATGGAGCACCCACAACTTCTGAAGGCGAGCTGTTCCACTGGTTAATTGTCCTCACTGTTAGGAAGTTTCTCCTTAATTCCAGGTTGCTTCTTTTCTTGATTAGTTCCCACCCATTGTTTCTTGTCTTTGGAAAATAAGTTGACTCCCTCTTCTTTGTGGCAGACCCTCAAATACTGGAACACTACTATCATGTCACCCCTAGTCCTTCTTTTCTGTAAATGGACCCCCTTCATCATGGACCCACTTTAAATACCTTTTGGGGGCCACAGATCACCAAGACATAATAAACCATAACATTTATTCAAGCCTTCACAGACCCCTGTGACAACATTGCGCATCCCCCCCCAGGGGTCCACGGACCACAGGTTGAGAACCACTGATTTAGGCAAACAGCGATAAGCTAGATAGATAAACCTGCTTCAGTGAGTGAGTGCTCTTTCAGTCAAGTTGCAAATATAGAACATTGGTCCAATTCTATATTAGAATGCTATACATAGTTAGAATTAACTATTTGTGAATATATTTATCTGCTGGAGTTAATTAGAACTTTGAAGCTGATAGCACAGCATGTACATGTTTCTATTAACTGATGATAGAATGACAGTTCAGTATCAGGAAGTTGTAGGAGATGACCAGCTGAGCCCGAGGGCAAGGTCAAATGTGTCATAAGTTTGGAGTCACTCCGCTCCCACAAGAAACCCAAGTCCAGCTCCCCTCCATGAATTCCATTGGCTCAGAGCTAATTTGCCATGACTATTAGTAGATCAGATTCTTGTTTATACGTAGGATGGAGTAAACTTGAAGTGCTTTGAATGACATTCCTGCTCCTGACCAAAATGATATTACAGAATTTACTTCTTCTATACAACTATACTCCAGCCTGCTCAAAAGCTGTTCACTAACCCCTCCTCCCCAAGTCATGGGCTCATATTTTATTCTGCTATTGTCAGACCAAATGGCACAGTCCAACTGAATGACTAATGCAAAGTGTTGAACTTACAGCAAACCAACTGGATAGCAATAGCAATAGCACTTAGACTTATATACCGCTTCATAGTCCTTTACAGCCCTCTCTAAGTGGTTTACAGAGTTCAGCATATTGCCCCCAACAATCTGGGTCCTCATTTTACCCACCTCGGAAGGATGGAAGGCTGAGTCAACCTTGAGCCGGTGAGATTTGAACAGCTGAACTGCTGAACTAGCAGTAGCCTGCAGTGCTGCATTTAACCACTGCACCAACTCGGCTCATGTATACAGGTAGTACTCAACTTACAACAGTTCATTTAGTGACCTTTCAAAGTTATAGCAGCACTGAAAAAAAGTGACTTACGACTGCTTTTCATACTTACAACCTTTGCAATATCCATAGTCACGTGATCAAAATTCAGACGCTTGGCAACTGACTCATATTTATGACAGCTGCAGGGTCCTAGGGTTATGTGATCACGTTTTGCAAACTTCTGACAAGCAAAGTCAATGGGGAAGCCAGATTCACTTAACAACTTCAGTGATTCACTTAACAACTGTGGCACAAAAGGTCGTAAAATGGGACAAAATTCACTTAAGAAATGTTTCACTTAGCAACAAACATTTTGGGTTCAATTGTAGTTAACAGTATAATCACAGATCAGCTCAATCTACATATCCCTGCAGCATTAGAGAAATACATGCGCATATGGACTCTTCACTGAACATCTATAAAGGATCTGGTGGTTCAGGGGCATATTATACATGAAATACCTAATCTCAATTTTTTTTTTTTGTTTATTTGTTTGAATTGGTTTCCGCCAGCACGTCCGATTTTTTGGCTCTAGAAAAATCAAGACTCCCAAAAGCGGAATGAATAGCAAAGCAAGCCATGTGGCACAAAAGTAAGGCACGGATTTTGTTGGACCCCGGTTCCCATTTGGAGAATCTTCCCTAAAGATTTCCCAGCGTGCTTCATATGCATACATGGAGGATTCTATATATGTCTATATACGTTATGTCTCTTACAGTCCGGTGGATATGAATTTAAGGAAAAAGTTGAGGCAAGTTGCTGTTATTCATTAGCCTGTTTCTCAAAGAGTACTTGCAAGGAAAAAGGATTGATTGTGGGGAAACCTCATGATGTGCTGACATTGCGCTCTGTGGTATACATTTGCTGCGTTTTTAAATGAGCTGTGCCCATTTTGTTCTGGCCTCATTGCTCCTAGAGAATGTTTTTTACACTCCCGTCCTTAAACCTTCGCACTCTGGAAGGTACAAAGCTGGCTTGTTCACCTGAGCTGCACATCTTAAAATTCTCAGATCATTAGAGACACACAAGATGCATCCTACCTTTTTTTAAAAAAAGTATACTGGTCAGTATTGACCTACAGGATTTCCATTTGATGTTTTACTATGTTCAAAGAGCTGAATGGTGGAATGCTAAACCTGAAGGTGATGATTTGGGCCTCTGCTCAACCATGAAGCTCATTCAATTACCTTTGGCTAACTTTCAACCCAACCTATGTTTCAAGGATGATGTCAAGATGGAGTAAAAAATAACAACTACCCTATATACATGGTTTTCTGAGCAATGCGAGGGAGAGATGAGATAGAATCAAGATATTACAAGGCCGTTAGTTACAACTGAAATAAACCCACAGATAACAAAACTTAGTGTAAGCTAAATCTAGAAATGGAATTAAGGCAAGATATTAATGAAATTATATTGAAACGGTAACAGCTTCACAGTAAAATCAGTGTTTTGGAAAAACCCACCTAAGTTAAAAACCACACTGCCCAACTAAAAGGAGGCAGTGTTATAGCCAAGGATACCTTCCTCACACGGCTATTTGAATCCCGGATAGCACACCAGAAAACGTCTGGTAACCACCTCTGGAAAGATTTTTGGATGTAATAGAGAACTTAGACATATTCATAGGGGGGAAGGGGAATATAGCCTCTGGGATATTTGGATCAAAGTCAATGTTATAAATTGAACCTAAACCAAACTTTTAAGCAGTCAGGCTTGTAAAGGTTCAGTTCAGAGGTGGGTTGCTCCCGGTTCGGACCAGTTCTATAGAACCGGCCGCGGGAATTTTCCCCCACTCGCCAAACCAGGAGCGATCATCGGTTGGCCACATCCCCGAACCAACTCTAATGGCAGCACCTATGGCGGGGCCATCTTATTTTTGGCATCTGCGCATGAGCAGAAGCTGTTTTTTGCTTCTGTGCATGCACAAAAGCCACTGCGAATGCACGCACGAAGCATGTGCGCCCACGCAGTGTGGGAGGAAGTGAACCGGCGGCGAGGTAAGTTAGAACCCACCCCTGGTTCAGTTCTAAAAGACCTGCTCCTGTACACAATTTTGCCTTTCATGCTGGGGACCTTTCTAGGCTTCCCACCTATCTTTCTCGCTAGCCCCATGCAATGTTCATGATCATAATCTAATCTGGAAATGACATGACTGTGGACAAATAAGCATGTGGTGTAGACCGAAGCTGTACGTTTCTGTTGATATGCCAGCAATATAAACAGGTTGAAATAATTCCCACTGTAGAGAGTTTGGGTCAGTAGATTGTTTCCATCTTAAAATTAGCCAACAAGATCATGGTTCATTTAAAATTTAAACTCCTGAACCATGGCTCACATTCTAGTTGTGAGGTTTGATGGTTACTAGTGCTAGCCATGGTGCACCTGAGTAATATTTAGAAAGCCAGTCCACCAATTTACTTTGCCTAGAACAGAATATAGACAGGACCATTTTTCATACTTATGACTATTGCAACATCCCCATAGTTGCGTGATTTACATGGTCGCGTGATTTATTTGGCAGCTTGACAACTGACTCACATCTATGATGGTTGCAGTGTCTTGGAGTCACATGATCCCTTTTTGTGGCCTTCTGACACAGGCAAAGTCAATGGAGAAACCAGATTCACTTAACAACCATGTTACTAATTTAAGAACTGCAGTGATTCTTTTCTCAGTGGCGAGAAAAGTTGTAAAACGGGACAAAGCTCACTTAACAAATTTCTCACTTAACAGCATAAATGTTGAGCTCAGTTGTGGTCCTAAGTTGAGGACTACCGGTAATTTTCTCAACATTCACTATCAAAATAGCAGTCTGAAATAATTTCATGGATTGCTTATAATATCCATGTTACTTGGCATATTGAGAAACACCCTCAAACTATAGGAATAAAATCCTGTAGTTATTCTCATTTTCTTTATGCTTCGTTCCCTGCTTTATGGATCACAATTAGATAGAAAAAAAATGTTTAGTTCACATGTTTGGCTATGATCGCCTTTCTGCTTCGGAATCTGTACTTTTACCTTCACTTGTGTGATAAGTTCTCCAAACAAAGCATCTTCATTATACTGATAGAAGAGAACAGGAGCCATGGTAGTTCGACACTTCAAGTAGTTTGAGTCTCACCAGGCTCAAGGTTGACTCAGCCTTCCATCCTTCTGAGGTCGGTAAAATGAGGACCCAGATTGTTGGGGGACAATAGGCTGACTCTGTAAACCGCTTAGAGAGGGCTGTAAAGCACTGTGAAGTGGTACATAAGTCTAAGTGCTATTGCTATTTGTAGCTCAGGATTGAACTGTGGGGTCCTTGGTATTCTGTGAGCTTGGTGGTTTTTTTTGCAGACATTTCATTACCAAACTAGATAACATCATCATGATGCACTGATTGTGTTACCTAGTTTGGTAATGAAACACCTGCAAGAAAACCACCAAGCTCAGAGAACACCAAGGACCCCACAGTTTTCATGATCTCATAGCCCAGAGATTCCCAACATTTCGGGCTTTGCGGACTGGTGGGGGTGAGTGGATGGTTAGGTGGGGGAAGGGGATGGTTTGTGCAAGCGGCTGGCAAGCGTGCATGCACACGCAGCTCCATTTGCATGACCGGCGTGCACGCTCATCTGCCGCTCATGCACGCACTCGCTCACCCGCTGCTCGCACAAGTGAGGATGCGAGTGCGCACACACTTGCCAGCTGTTTCCACAGTCCAGTTGCAAACCCCTCATGGCCCACTAGTTGGCCGTGGCTCACAGGTTGGGGACCCCTGTCATAGCCCACAAATTTGAACTGTACTAGAATATAACACTGCCAGATAGGTAAGTGAGCAGATAGAAAGCCCATACATATATCTGTAGTTACTGTAATTCAAGTTTATTCTTCATTTGCTTTCTCTTCCCAGTAAATCAAGGAATGTATGTTCATGGGCTGACTTGGTTTAGCATACAAAGATCTGTAAAAGGAAGGGGGTGCTTGACAAACTAAACTCCATTAATTTCAAGAGCATTTTTATTTCATGATGTTTATTGGTCTTCTGCAGTTCATGCCACTATCTACCCATATCTTGTAAGCTGGACATTCAACTTTTTCTCCAAATCTACTAAGCTTCAAGGGAAGCTAAAAACTACTTAGATGCATACAGTGATATTTATGTAATGCACACAATGCCAAACAATCAGTGACAATTTGAAATTACACGTAATCGATTCTATCTTTCAATAGCTGCAGAACAATTTTTAAGCTAAAAAAGAAAAAAGACGTCAGCACTCACGTTTTAAAGATATAAAGAATTCAAAAGGGAAACTTCTCAATACTAATACTTACTAGATACAAAATATTCAATCAATACATAGAGGCTTTTTCCCTCCAGTAATATTACCGTATATAGTCAGTCAGTGGGCTGTGTTACAGTCCTGATACAGACATGCTCTTAAACTAAAATGAAGTGCATGTCACCAATATATTTGGAAGTGGATGAAGTATATTTTGTTTTCAACTCTCTCTCTCTTTTTTTTCAACTGCCCACAGAGCTATCTTGACTGAAGGGAGTTGCAATGCGGCAGAAGTTTCCTTCCACTACCTGGGTGGCTTGTCAGCCCAGAGTCTTAGTACACTTAAGGAAAGCTCTTGCTACAACACAGAACCTGTTTCCAGCAGCAGCAATAGCAGCAGGACATTCCTTGAGTTCATGCAGGGAAGGCAGACTATAGTCTGGCAAAAAATCTGGAGACAAGTTGAGGCAGACATCACCAACTGTTCCAAAGCCCATTCTCTGCCTAGATGGGGGGTGGGGGGGAGCTGGATTCAATAGAGGGAAAATTAAACAGAAGTGGTTAAGAAGTTGAGATGAGAGAGATAGATAGATAGATGATAGATAGATAGATAGATAGATAGATAGATAGATAGATAGATAGATAGATAGATAGATAGATAGATAGATAGATAGATAGATGATGGATGGATAATAGACAGACAGACAGACAGACAGACAGACAGACAGACAGACAGACAGACAGACAGATGATATAGAGAGATAGAGATTAGAGATATAGCTACATGATGGATAGATATGATAGATATGATAGATATAGCTAGATAGCTAGATACAGACAGACAGACAGACAGACAGACAGATGTGTGTGTGTGTGTGTGTGTGTGTGTGTGTGTGTGTGTGTGTGTGAGAGAGAGAGAGAGAGAGAGAGAGAGAGAGAGAGAGAGAGAGAGAGAGGGAGGGAGAGAGAGAGAGAGAGAGAGAGAGAGAGAGAGAGAGAGAGAGAGAGAGAGAGAGAGAGAGAGAGAGAGAGAGAGAGAGAGATTGCCTGCATACCTACTGTGTAATGAAAGGACTTTGGGCTGGGAGTGGCTGACCTTTGACTCTTTCTTTGTCCAGTAAACAATGCCAAGAAAACACAAAGGTTCCTCTGTGGCGGCCTAGAGGTGGAGCTCTTGTCTCACAATCAGCAGATGGTGAGTTCGATCCTAGGTAGAGGCAGATGTAGTGTCTCCTGCTTGGGCAGGGGGTTGGACTAGATGACCTGCAAGGTCCCTGTTTTGGATGCAGGTAAGTGCAGGGCGCGCACAGAGGCTCAGGAAGGCGAAAAACGGACCTACCGGAAGTTCAGGAAGGGCAGAAACGGGTTGAGGAGGCTGTTTTCACCCTCCCAGACTCAAGGAAAGCCTCCAGAGCCCAGGGAGGGCAAAAATATGTTTTTTTTTTTCATGAGGGCAGGCACAGATGTATCTCTGCTATGTAACCATCAGTCAATACAGCTTTTCAAAGTGAGAGTTGAATTGGTGCGATACTCAGCCATAGATATTTTCCCCAGATTCAAGTTTGATTGATTGAGCCATTCAGGTGTTATGGTTGCAAAAGATGGAATGCAACTCTGAGGATGAAGTTCCTATTTCATATGAAGCAATAATAGTTGGGTCCCTGTTTATAGAAGACAGAGGGGTAAAAGAACAATACAAGAATAAGGATTTTTCTTTGGTCTAAAAGGATTAAGCTAAAGGCAAGAGTTGCTCTTTTAGATCTGACAGGATTATGCAAAGTGAGAAACTAAACCTTGCCTCTGTTGCATTCATGAGGCCAGGGAAAACCTTCATTTTATCTTGCCACAATACATGCATATTTTCAGGATAGAATAGAATAGAATAGAATAGAATAGAATAGAATAGAATAGAATAGAATAGAATAGAATAGAATAGAATAGAATAGAATAGAATAGAATTCTTTATTGGCCAAGTGTGATTGGACACACAAGGAATTTGTCTTTGGTGCATATGCTCTCAGTGTACATAAAAGAAAAGATACATTTGTCAAGAATCATGAGGTACAACACTTAATGATTGTCATAGGGTACAAATAAGCAATCAGGAAACATTCAATATTGATATAAATCTTAAGGATACAAGCAACACGTTACAGTCATACAGTCATAAGTGGGAGGAGATGGGTGATAGGAACGATGAGAAGACTAATAGTAATAGTAATGCAGCCTTAGTGAATAGTTTGACAGTGGTGAGGGAATTATTTGTTTAGCAGAGTGATGGCATTCAGGGAAAAACTGTTCTTGTGTCTAGTTGTTCTGTTGTGCAGTGCTCTATAGCGTCGTTTTGAGGGTAGGAGTTGAAACAATTTATGTCCAGGATGCGAGGGGTCAGTAAATATTTTAAATCAAGCCAGAAAGAGATATTTCCGAATATGTTAAAATTTTATGTGCAGATAAAATCCCCAAATTGCAGTGGCAATAGCCAATAAGTAACTACGGTTATAAAAATACGGTTTTTACTTGCACATTAATAACTTTCAGATTTACATGTTTTCTCTAATACTGCATTTTATTGGTTAAATAGTTTTTCTGATGTCAAGCTTTTACATTATGTTTATATTCTGCTCTTTTGGGTCTTTTGCAAAAATTGTTTCTGTTGTTGACTTGGATCTGAGTGCTCATCACTTATCAACGTCTACACATGCTTATTTCACTAGTTGTAATTTTTATTACTTATGATAGGTAATTAAAAACTGGTCATTCGGGATAAGGTGGAAAGAAGCACAGGAATGATTTATCATCAGAGATTGGGAATGGAAATTCCTCCCTTTCCTTCATTGCTGGTACTTTTTTGCAAACTTGCTGAAAGTTTTCCATCATCTCTAATTTAGCTTTGGAGTTTTCCCTGAGCTCCAATTTCCATCATGTTCAGCACCAAACTACTTCCATGCCTGTTTAAGGAAAACTGGGGCAGATGGGAAGCTGTAACTTTAAAAACTTCATCATATCTAATATCACGAAGGGAAATTCAGTTATTATCTTTAATGTAACACAGGTGCTTAATAAGCTTTTCAGAAGTCTGTCCTTGATATGTAATGCAGCAGAACAATAACTTTGTCAACGTTTTTTTGGTAACACTATCCCAAATTGTGTGGCTGAAATTTCTCTGTCAGATGACAAGTGCCATTACCTCAAGAGTTCCCCAGCTCCTCGACGGTTTTCTAAACTGCTCCCACCCCCCCTTGGGTTGCTGCATGTTACAGATCATGTTTCAGACTGAAAATATAGATTAAATGTGATCTTGGCAGAGGTCTAGTTATCTTGTCAAAAGCAATGTAGAACCAAAGGATGGAAAGAACTTTCAAGCAATTAATGGATCATTGTCTAAATATCACCTCATGAAACTTTCCCCCTTCCCCCCTCTCTACTATTCTCTACTATTGGAACTTTTGATGGAGCTTTTTTTTTATTGAAAAAATAGTGCTCATAAAATCCCACTTCAGGTAGTCCTCGACTTACAACCACAATTGAGCCCAAAAATCTCTGTTGCCAAGCTAGACGGTTATTGAGTTTTGTCCCATTTTACGACCTTTCTTGCCACAGTTGTTAAATAAATCACTGCTGTTAAGTTAATCACATGGCCTTGGAGCTGCTGCATGTGTGAAAAAAGGGCCATAAGTCACTTTGTTCAGTGCTTTTATAACTTCAAACAGTCACTAAATAAATGGTTGTAAGTCGATGTAAGTACATCAGAGTTAGATTCCAAACTAATAATGACCCCAGTCACACCAACAGACCTCTAGATGAGGGGTGTCAAACTGGCAGCACACAGGCAGGTTGCATCATACGCAGGCCACACCCACCCCAGCTCCGCAAAGGGGAAAACGTCACATGTCACATGACGGCAATGTGATGCGGCGAGTTTGACACTTTGACACTGATGAGAGCAAAGTCCTCAACCCCACAAATCACTCTCTTTATATTTGTTGTTGTTGGTTGCGAAGTCATGTCCGACCCATCGCAACCCCATGGACAACGTTCCTCCAGGCCTTCCTGTCCTCTACCATCCCCCGGAGTCCATTTAAGCTCACACCAACTGCTGCAGTGACTCCATCCAGCCACCTCATTCTCTGTCGTCCCCTTCTTCTTTTGCCCTCAATCGTTCCCAGCATTAGGCTCTTCTCCAGTGAGTCCTTCCTTCTCACTTGGTGGCCAAAGTATTTGAGTTTCATCTTCAGGATCTGGCCTTCTAAAGAGCAGTCAGTGTTGATGTTCTCTAGGACTGACCGGTTTGATCGCCTTGCAGTCCAAGAGACTCGCAGGAGTCTTCTCCAGCACCATAGTTCAAAGGCCTCAATTCTTTGGCGCTCAGCCTTTCTTATGGTCCAACTTTCACAGCCATACATTGGAACTGGGAAAACCATAGCCTTGACTATATGCACTTTTATTGGCAGGGTGATGTCTCTGCTTTTTAGTATGCTGTCTAGATTTGTCATAGCTTTCCTCTCCAGGAGCAAGGGTCTTTTAATTTCTTGGCTGCAGTCCCCATCTACAGTGATCTTGGAGCCTAGGAAAATAAAATCTGTCACTACCTCCATTTCTTCCCCATCTATTTGCCAGGAATTGAGAGGGCCGGATGGCATGATCTTAGTTTTCTTAATGTTGAGTTTCAAGCCAACTTTTCCACTCTCCTTCTTCACTGGCATCAAGAGGCTCTTTAGTTCCTCTTCACTTTCTGCCATTAGAGTGGTATCATCTGCATATCTGAGGTTGTTGATATTTCTCCCGGCAATCTGAATTCCAGCTCTAGCCACGCCTTTCTCATGATGTGCTCTGCATATAAGTTAAATAGGCAGGGCGACAGTATACAGCCTTGCCGGACTCCTTTCCCAATTTTGAACCAATCAAAAGTGGTTCCATGTCCAGTTCTCACTGTTGCTTCTTGATCCACATATATTAAGTTACTCTAATTAGAAGTGAAGGGAGAGAGTGGGAAAAAATATTTTCCCCTGGACCCCTTGTTTTCTCCATTAGTTTTTAGACCATTCAAGCATTTCCAGAGCAATGGGATGGGGAATTTCAATTATTTGCAATCACCACTGCTGCTTACTGGGCTGCCATTTGGGGAAATAAGGAAAGTGGGTTTCTTTGGTGGATGAAGAAATGGAGAAAGGGTCTTAGTGAAATGAAGAAGTCATCTATAGTCACCGTGTTTCATTTAGCATTTTGTGAACTGATGTTATGCTTATTTATGTCCATATATATATATATATATATTAGTAGCTTTATCTTGTAAATAATAGCTGAAAGAGAAACAATAAGCTACCCTTTTCCATTCTGACGGCCTCATGAGGACTACAACTCCCATTTGCTTTGGCTGATGGATACTTGAATATACCTCCATTTCAAAATGATTTATGGAGTCTAGAATTAAAAAAAATTACAGTCTGTAGTTTTTGCTTGCATTTAATCCCAGACCTCAAAGAGGAACACAAGCTTCATCCAGAACAAGCAATTCTGACTAATTCTCAGAACTGGAAACTACGCACCCACAATGCGCTTCTCTTATTTGGATCCAGCATG
This sequence comes from Diadophis punctatus similis, assembly GCA_023053685.1. Lineage (NCBI taxonomy): Eukaryota > Metazoa > Chordata > Lepidosauria > Squamata > Dipsadidae > Diadophis > Diadophis punctatus. The sequence continues at coordinate 131,187,804 of JALIGW010000002.1, forward strand.
AACCAAAACGCAGCGTTCCTTCTACTTTCCAGTATGGAATATGTTTGTTGGGCAAGTTTTTCAGAGAGCAGAAAAGAGGCTCTTTAAACCCAACCATGTTTTGAAGACCAGAATCAACATGTCTCAAAAGACATTTTTCTTCCCACATTTCTAAGGTTTTTCTTTACTGTCACAGGGGGAAAAAAGTAAAATATATTTTCTAGTCCCAAAGGTGCTTTTTCTGGAGGCAACTGGACTTTCATGTTTTTTTCTGTGAAGTGCTTTCGCTTCTCATCCAAGAAGCTTCTTCAGCTCTGACAGGATAGTGAGGAATGGAAGGATTTTTTATTCCTTGAAAACAGCTGGTCATTTGCATCCTTTTAGAGGGTCGTTGAAGCACTTGGAGGTTTATCTGTGTCCTCAGCAGAGATGGGTTTCAGCAGGTTCTGACCAGTTCTGGAGAACCAGTAGCGGAAATTTTGAGTAGTTCGGAGAACCGGTAAATACCACCTCTGACTATCCCCGCCCCCATCTATTCTCTGCCTCCCGAGTCCCAGCTGATCAGGAGGAAATGGGGATTTTTCAGTATCCTTCCCCTGGAGTGGAGTGGGAATGGAGATTTTACAGTATCCTTTCCCTTCCACACCCACCAAGCCACACCCATCAAGCCACGCCATGCCCACCAAGCCACGCCCACAGAACCAGTAGTAAAAAAATTTGAATCCCACCACTAGTCCTCAGGGTCACATGAGTAGTGCTCCTGGTTCCTGTAGTCTGAATCCCCCCCCCCCTTTCTGGAAATCCAGTCCTACTCCTACACCATTCAAAAGGGTGTTCATCCCAAATTGTATAGCTAAAAGTCTGTAGAGATTCTCACACCTTCAAAGAAAAAACAAGAAAGTCCAGTTGCCTCCAGAAAAAGCACCTTTGGGACAACCATGACCTGGATGACTGAGAATCTCTGCAGACTTTTAAGTGCAAAGCGCAAATCAAGGTTTGAAATTGCAATGACACCGTTACAAAACAATAATACCAGCAAAGTCAATCAACTTAAATAAATTTGTGTTACTAGTGTTGTTTCATTTAAAAAATGCAGCTCAATTATACAAATTTCTTTGGGGTATTTCTGGTGTCCAGTTGGCATTTGAAATTGCCCCCTCATCCAAGCACATAATTTTATGAAAGTTAAAAAATGCTTTTTAACTGTTGGAGTTACCCCCCTCCCAATTATGCATTGAAACAATAAATTGAAAATAAGAAATAGCTTGTTTATTCGCATCTACATTTGTTACCCATATCCAACCTTGGTTCCCATGGATTTAAAGGGGGGTGGATATGTAATTTTCAACTCACCCAGGCTCATAAAATGGCAGACAGCAAAGAGGAAAAATATTTTGCTGTCTAACCTTATAAAATAATATAGATAATTTCGAACAGTGATATTCCTAACAGAATATAGTTAATCCCCACAGCCTCACTGTTTAATTCTTCGCCAGAGGAATTTAACCCACCTTCTTAGAAGCTAGTTATTAAAAAAAGCAGGCAAGCTGAGTTTCTGCTTTCAGGTACAAGAAGAACAGCAGCAAAAGCTTAACTCATATTTGTTTTATTGCCATAATTAAATTCTGCACTTACTAATAAAAAGGTAGCGCTTTCCTTTAAAATCCCCTTTTCAAATTCTGCATTCATATTTAGGAAATAATTATACACTTACAGTCCATTCTTTAAAAACTAAATTAGAAAGCATGTTGTAACACATGGTCTTAACACATCCAAATAGCTCTTGCTCAGGCAAACTCTTCTCATTCCCACCTTCATATTATGGCCCAGGGCAATAAAGTTGTGGGTCCGGTCTCCCTCCTTTGCAACTGGTTCAAAATATGTGCTGCATGTTTAACATGTGGGGCATGTGCGATTTTACTAGAAAAGTCTGCAGGAATTTAGAACATTCAGATACACCCGAATATCTGATGATAGCAACATCATAAACGTCAAATGGAGGTGTCAATGAAATTGCAGACTATATCAGGATAAGGAGATGTTTTTATTTATTTGTTAAATTTATTTGCCATCCATCTCACTCTGGGGTTACTCTGGGAAGCTTACAACAATGGAAAATAAAACCGGATAAAAATGCAAGAGTAACAATAGTAAAGGAATGAAACATTAAAAAGGAACAATGGAAGTACAATACTATGAAATAAAAAGTTGAGCAGAAGGGGAGCAGGAAGTGCAGGACGGAGGAGGGGAAATAGGCAATAATAGTAACCTCCTTTTTTGGAAGACAAGTTTGGAATTTTGAAAACATGTTTTGGTGATCACAGAAAATGGCATTCATATGATGAGTATGATCAATCATAAAATAAAAGTCCCACCCACCTTTCTTGTACTCTAACCTTATTTTTATCCCTCAGTAGGGAAGCACACACTTTCAACCACTCTCCCTCCCTCCCCCCACTCTCACTCTCACACACACACATACCCAGACTTTATTGCCTATGGGACTCATAATAAGACAAACACAGACTTCAATGGATAATTAGAACTGCAGAAAAAACAATTGCTACCAATCTGCCTTCCACTGAGGATCTGTATACTGCACGATTCAAAAAGAGGGCTGTGAAAATATCTAAAGACCCCTCACATCCTGGACATAAATTGCTTCAACTTCTACCCTCAAAAAGATGCTATAGGGCACTGCACACCAAAACAACTAGACACAAGGATAGTTTTTCCCCGAATGCCATCACTCTGCTTAACAACTAATTCCCACAACACTGTCAAATATTTTACTAAGACTGTATTACTATTATTCTTCTCTTCCTTACTAGTATCTATCTCTTCTCACTTATTACTATAACCATGTACTTGTATCTTTCAATTTATATTGTTTTTACTTGTTTTCTAGTACGATTTGATAGCTTATTAGTAACCTTGACTATTACTAAGTGTATCTTTTTATTCTTGATGAATGTATTTTATTCTCCTTATGTACACTGAGAGCATATACACCTAAGACAAATTGCTTGTGTGGAATCACAGTTGGCCAATAAAGAATTCTATTCTATTCTATTCTATTCTATTCTATAAATAAAGGTGATAAAATAAACTGTTCAAAAGCAGGTGGGCTGAGAGTTGTCAGCCACTGAAAGAATTGTTAGTGGGTAATGAAGACGCCAGGGGTGTCTTCTTCCCATCAAATGAACAGAAGCAATAGATGTGCTGCACCCTTGAGTGATAGTTTGATTTTTATCCTCCAGAATCAGAAATAATTTATTCTCAAGGAAATAATTTATTCTCAGGGTGAAGCAAGAGGGCCTCAAGTCTCTTTTCCATGTTATTCTCTCGTGCTTTTGAAAAGATTTCCTAAAACTGATGTATAGATTTTTCCTTAAGAACAGGAAAACAGGAACAGAAACATATCATATTTCCCTAAACTGACCTTGACCGGCCAGGTCTTATAGCATCTCATCTAGCCAGAAGAAACCTGCACCAAATGAATCAAGGACAACTTTCAAACAAAGAAGATTCTTCGTGCATAATGTGGTGGCAGGATAACATAACTTTTTAATCCCTTACCTTCTTTTAAACTCCATTCTGAGATCCTCAGGGAAGAAAAGCAGACTAGAAATCAAATGTTCAAATCAAATAATGTGTCTCAAGACTGATCCTTCTACCACAAATAGCTAACAGGACTATTCTTTCCTCAGTGTCTCTGCCTTTGTAATTCGGTTGAGTGGAGGGGGAATTAATCCCAGACACCTAAAATTCACTTCTGAGAGAGTGGAGCTTATTTCTAAGTGAATATGCACAAGGAAGCAATGTAAATATGATCTGAAGTCAGAAAACCTTATTCATTTTGCAAATTAAGTATGTGTGTAGTGCTGTTCGTATAATTTTGACACATAAGCATGGACATCTTTTCTTGAAGCAGTCATGAATCTGTAATTGAGAATTTCTCCTCTTCCCTTGCCATCCAAACAGATCAGACTAAATCAGGTGTGGGCAATTACTTTTCCTAAGGGGCCACATGAGAAACTGGGAGGGCTGAACCTATAGAGCTGTGAAGATGCGTAGGCATGCACATGCACACATACATAAATTGGAAAAAAAAATAGTAGTTGCCTTCAAAATAAAAGCAATCAACGCTGGCAGAACAGAAACAGTGAAAGGCTGGATTTGGCCCGGGGCCATAAAACACCCAGGTCTGGTCTAAATGAATACACTTACACAATCCAAGTGAAAATTGTCTTGGAAACTTCCTCATAAAGTCAGCCAAGTGCTGTACTTTCCTGGTCACTCCTGATAGCTGGCAACTCTCAGCGTGAGGCCTGTTTTCCTCCCTTCCTCTCTGTGTAGCCTGTAGAAGTAAAAATGGCTTTGAGAGAAAGAAGTGCCAAGATTCAGAAGTGGTTTCAATGTGTGGGGCAAAGCATGATGGGGGCCCATTTATCACTGAGGCCTGTTAGGCCCTGAAAATAGCGACATGCTCAGCCAGTTTGGCATTTGAACACCATGAGGCAGAGACCCAAAATAAACCTTTCATCAGAAATTTATGCAAAATGATCTTGCTAGAGTTAAAACCCAAGAGTGCAGCCCACCTCCACATGGATTTTAAAGGACCTGGACTGCACCCCAATTTTTAAAAAGTTAAATTTATGGGCAAAAAAACTTTGCAGACTGCAGGAAAACTAGACTCAGAAGCATTAACAGGATCTACAAAACAAATCAAATTCCATTCCCCCCACACACACACCCCTTTGGACCTCACTTATTGCCATATTTTGCTGAAATGAAATGTAAAAAGAGATCCAAAGTACAACTTCACCTGACTAACTCTTAATAAAGAGGTATTTGAATAATTTATTTAGGTTAAAAATGTATTCACTATTAGAACAGTTGCAGATTTTTTTGCTTGTTTTATTAAAACATGAACGTTATAGCTGTTTTATGGCAATGCTCCTTAAAAAGGGCCTAGACATGTAGGCCTTCAGAATGTATACCAACCGTACAACTTATTTAGGGACCATGAAAAATAATTCCAGCGAATGTTATTACTTCAGCCATTCCAAAAATTAGAGAAGAAAACAGAAAACATTGTTGGTCTCATGCTAATCTTGGTGTTAATCTCTGCTCATCTGATTGTTGTTTGCAAGTGAGGTGTTTTGGTCTTTTTGTTCCCTTTTTGGCTTGTTGATTGTCTCTTTGACATTAGACCAACAATCAAGATGCAAACAATACTCCAATCAAGTAAACAGTCCAACTAAGGAACCACCAAAACGACTCCTACCGACACTAACAGACCAAGCCACCAGAATATAAAATGAGAGCAAACCCCATTCCACACTCCCCAATTTCATCTACGTATCCCAGATATCATATCTTATAGCATCTTCCATCTGCTTGTGCCCCACATACATTTGAGACATTCCATAGAAAGATACTTTTATTTTAGAAGTGAAAAGGAGATTGGAGATCCATAGTATAATTCAGAGTATACATACATACGTACGGACATACATACATTACCTAGTTATCTTAATTTCTCTCACCTGATTACTATACCAGCAGGAATTTGTTTGACCTGCATTTTTAAGGGGAAATTAAATTTGTATTTCTGAATTCTACCTGACAGAGTAAAGCTCAATTTTGCCTAATAATTATGTTTCGTTGCACAGTCTGCCAGATGTTCAGACTGGATTTGGCATTTTTATCTATTATTATTCTGAAATTTATTTGCTGCTCATCTTGTCTCAAAGCGACTCTGGGCTATAATTCAGCAGTGGGTTGCTCCCGTTCGGACCGGTTTTTAGAACCGTTAGCGCTGGTGGCAGGAGGCTCTGCCTACCTGCCTGGGACGCTTCTGCGCATGCGCAGAAGCGTCACATGCACACGTGCAAGTGCACACATGCACGAACCGGTAGCAAAATTATTTATAACCCACCACTGCTGTAATTCATATAATGCCTATAGTTTCTTACAATTGTGAGAAATTCCCTCTCGTTTCCTAAATATCCTATAAACCCCACTGCAGCAGCTCTTTGGGCTGTTAGACTCTTCATTAGTAAGAAAATATTCTACATTCACACATAATTTAAACTAATAGGATTACATAAGTGAGGGAAGGGCAACTGCTAAATCTCTGTTCTTAGAAATATAGTGAAGTAACTTAAAGTGAATTTAATAAAGAACTGCTGTGGGGGCGTGGAGACAAGATAACTAATAATATAACACAAAAGGTCTACAAAGTTAAAGAGAACTTTACACAGATGATCTGAAGTTTTTTTTATAAATAGGGAGAGAGAGACCTGAATGTGCAGAGACTTTATAGTTAGTAAGCCCAGCAGCATTTGTTATATATAATAACATAGTATGAAATAGTGACACTTTGAGAGAGAAAAAAGACAGAATTATCGGAGATTAGAAGTGGCCTACTGAATAAAAAAAAATCTCATTGGGGACAATCCAGAGAAACTGGGCACTGGAATTTATTATTTCAGTAGCTGTAGTGAAAATTCCCTCTGGGGTGATCTGTGAAACTAGCCACCCCTCTTGATCTGTGGCAAGAGCCCACCCCCCACCCACCCCACACACATACACACCAATCCCCTTCATTGACATGGTAATGGGCTTTGTTGCATTCAAAGACGATTACATCAGAAATGTGTGGCCTCTTGTGGGTTTTCCAAGGCTTATAAAACCTACAAGTTATACAAAAATATTGGCTTGAAAAATTAGTAAGCCATAGAAATGGGTGTTGTTTTAGCCTTGCTTTACTGCAAGGAAGGAAAACTGGCAGCTCAAGACCGCTTGCCAGTCATTCTAACCCACTTTCTTCGCTATTTTTTTTAAAAAAAATTGGTGGGCTTGCTTCAGATAAAACTGTCTGTGTTTTTGAAAGGTTTTCCTACAGAGGGGACATTTTTCATAGCGTTAGACTCAGAAGAACTAATTATCTTCCCAATTATGCTGGTGGGACGCTGTTGGCCTCCATGTAATTTGCCTGGCTTTAGGGTGGTGAATCAACAGAAGAGATTGGTACTGTTTTAAATGCATGCACAAACAGAGACACAGAGGCACACAGGGCTCCCAGTTTGGTAGACACAATTATGCTATGTGTTGCTGTGTTGTACAGATAGTCCTCAATTTATGACCACAGTTGAGCCCAACCAACATTTATGGTGCTCAGTGAAAAATTTGTCAAGTAAATCTGTCCCATTTTACGACTTTTCTTGCCACATTTGTTAAGTGAATCACTGCAGCTGTTAAATTAGTAACGTGGTTGTTAAGTGAATCTGGCTTCTCCATTGACTTTGCTTGTCAGAAAGTCTCAAAATTACTCCTGAACACTGCAACCATCATAAATCTGAGTCAGTTGTCAAGCATCTGAATGTAAATCATATGACCATTGGGATGCTGCAATGTATGAAAAGCATGAAAAATGACCATAAGTCACTATTTTCAGTGCCGTTGTAACTTTGAATGGTCACTAAATGAGCTGCGGTAAGTTGAGGACTACCTGTA